>LGRX02032706.1:0-12325 GCA_001247695.2 Cymbomonas tetramitiformis | reverse complement strand
GGAGGTGTATTGGCAACCAGTGGTACGGCTGCAGGAACGGCGTCGCGAACTCGTGGGCTTGTCCGTGGAGGTATATTGGCAACCAGTGGTGCTGCTGCAGGAACAGCGGCGTGCACTCGTGGACTAGTCCGCAGTGGAGGTGTACTGGCAACCAGTGGTGCTGCTGCAGGAACAGCGGCGTGCACTAGTGGACTAGTCCGCCGTGGAGGTGTACTGGCAACCAGTGGTGCTGCTGCAGGAACAGCGGCGTGCACTAGTGGACTAATCCGTGGAGGTGTACTGGCAACCAGTGGTGCTGCTGCATCAACAGCGGCGTGCACTCGTGGGCTCCGTCGAGGCTCCATGTTTATATTTGTAGGCCACCTCCCGGCATTAACCACCCGCTCAACAGCATCGGATGTTGGCGATAGGGGATCTATGGCCCCGGCCAAGGCACCATGAGTGGGTGCCGCCAGGGCTATCACCAAGTCTGGGCGTTTGTCTCGGACTTGGTTGTTGAATTCCGTCGCCGCGTTCAAGTCAGTCCGTTGGCGCTGTTCTACTGTCGTGCCCTTCGGTCCCAGAAAACGTCGGTTGACTAGCCGTCGTTGTACCTTACGGGTTACGACGTCTTTTTCCAGTGTAGGATACGCCTGGGTAAACAGCTTCACACACAGATCGAATCGCTCCTGGGCCTCGGGGACGTTTGCCCAATATGCACTCGTGGGCTTATCCACGATCTGCCGCGCCTCCAGGTCGAATGCCACAGGGATCTTCCTTATGAAAGCCTCCACGTTCAGATGTGGGCCAGCTGCCTGTCGGTTGCGTGCCGCTCCTGATTCGACCACCGGTGTCTCAGGGCATTTGGCACTCCGTTACGGGATCGCAGAGCGCGGGCCACCGTCTACACCACGAACTGCACCGATACCATACGATGTTGTTCGGTGCGGTCGGTAGGGTGTGTAATGATTTGCTGGAGTTTGCGTACAATTATTTGATGCATTCTTGTACCCTTTATACACATCTGCACTTGATGCTGACTGACGGGATCACAGGGCCACTAAAAGAACGTGCCTCGTGGTTTAGCGGGTTCGGCACCGTCCTCCGGCAGAAAACTTGACGCCGCGGGTTCGTCACCGCCCTGGTGCTCCTCCTGCAAGATCCATGATCCGTGCAAACCGAGGATGACCCGTCCAGTCATGCCACCACGAAAATGCTTGGTAGGTTTAAAGCAAGGCTTTAGTAAATGCGTTGTAGAAGGGTAACAAGGGAGCCGGCGAGTCTTACGGGGATCGGTGCTTGATTTGCTGGAGGTCGAAGCACCTCTGCCGTTTGCGCCTCCCCTTCGCTTGTTCGTGGCCTCTGGCTTGACGCGAAATGAACATGCCGCGTAGTAGGCATTGCCCCTGACCAAGGCGGCTTGTGTGGTGCCATTGTACCCTGCGACGTCCACGCCCCACGCCCAACCCACATTTATTTGTTGTGGTGGTTTTTTATTCTAATTATCACATGTATTAGATTGGTGTTACTATTACATATCTAATAATAGTTAATATTATTAGATTACCTATATTACTACAGGTAATATTATTAGATTACCTATAATCTTATAGGTAATCTAATAAAATTACATTATTAGATTGTAATATTAGATATGCATATATGATATAGATCTTATCTACATAATATTTATATATTATCTAGATTTAGATATGTATACATGATATGATATGATATGATAATATATACCATATAGATTGTAATAGTAGATTGTAATATTACAATATGATATTGCAATATTGCAATAATATTACAATATTAGGTTGTAATATTGCAATAATTATCACCATGCTACCCGGAAATTCAACAGGCGCTTTCCTTGCGAAGAACTGTGGTACGTTTTACAACATTGTAATATTGCTCAGCAACATTATTATTACTACAGCAGCAATATTATTAGATTGTATTATTATTGCAAGATTACAAACTAATATTGTAATATCATGTTGTAATATTACAATGTAATATTGTAATATTACAATCTAATATTACAATCTGGATGATATATAGATATATATTTATAATAATATATATCATATATACATATCTAATAATAAATATATAATATATACAATCTACTATTATTAGATTGTAGTAATATTACAATTTCCTGCCAACTTACTCTATACATGCTAGTTGCCAATTACTCATCTTTCAGTTGCGTATTCCCTTGGGTAGGCCATGCCTTTGGCCACAGTTTTTGTAGAGGTGCATTTTCCGGAACGACGGTTGACCGGACGTGAATTCTAACTTCACGACGAAGTTCCACGTAAAAAATCAGGACATGTGGTACGTTTTACAACATTGTAATATTGCTCAGCAACATTAGTATTACTACAGCAGCAATTTTATTAGATTGTATTATTATTGCAAGATTACAAACTACTATTGTAATATCATATTGTAATATTACAATCTAATATTACAATCTAGATGATATATATATATATTAATAATATATATCATATATACATATCTAATAATAAATATAATATATACAATCTACTATTATTACATTGTAACATATCTCATAATATATATGATATATACAATCTACTATTATTAGATTGTAGTAATATTACAATTTCCTGCCAACTTAATCTATACATGCTAGTTGCCAATTACTCATCTTTGCAGTACTAATGCTATCGCAAGGCGTGTGTAAAAATTGCTACTGAATGCCGCTAATGAAATCCTCAACATTTAACACCACTGCACAACGAGTAAGGAGATCCCAATGCCCCTCTACAGTCTGCTCAAGTTTGCCCGGCGCGACATTATTCAGTGTGGGGTATGCCACGCACGCGTCTTCCACAATTATTATGCAGTATCCCAGTTGCTGCGCCGCAAGAGCGGTGTGCAGCACGCACTGGGAAACGTACGCGCCCATGATGACTATGACTGTTGGTGCCGGTTGCTGGGATGTCACTGCTTCCAGCAGATTCCTATACGGGCTCGAAGCGAGCTCGGAAATGTTATCTACATGAAAGGCATTCATATTGCTACTCAGGAAAGCGTGGTACCTTTCCACGGTGCCTGAAATTGGCCCAAGGGTTTCGAGAAATTTATCAATCCCTGGAGGTGCTCCCTTGGGATCATCGGACCGAGTGAGGAACCCCTCACCGCCATCGAAAAAGGAGTCGGCTCCGGACGACTGGGTTTGCCATGGCCGATACCACTTGGTCCAATTGATACTGATTGATTTGGCGCGACAGTCAGCTAACACCCGCTGGGCCTGCATTCGGTGGGTGGCAGTGAAATCCGCGGCATGCGACTCCTGAGCATCCAGAAAAAGCACCGACAGGGAACTGGGCTGGAGTCTACCACCACCTGCCTTTAGCGCGGTTTCTATTCCTAACATCGTATACCCGGCGTGCACGCGCGGAGGCGGTGCACGCATGTCGAGTCTGGGAGCGCTGCCTTCTGAGAGGTCGCTGCTGGCTGCGGCATACACCGTTCCACGATGCATGCATACCATCACCGAGAGCACTGGATAGAGCCAGACCCGCACAGGGGGCGTCAAGATCCATGCGTAGAAGTGGTGGGGAGAGCTTTTGACATTCATCCGTCCGTCCGTCCGAATGACCTGAACCTGTAACACGGATGTGAGGTATTCGGAAGGAAAAGCATGTACAGCCATCCTCCATGCATTCTGTTCGCGGGGGTGGGCTTGGTTGAAGGCCATTGCCGATTCTGGGGAAGGACGGGTCGCTGGATGGTATTTCCGCCACAATGTTTCCAACTGGCACACATTGCACACGGTAAATAGGTCTAGGACACTCACGCCGTCCGGAATGCCTTCACAAACAAACGCGAGATGGTACCGGAGCCAGGGCGTCTGCCTTCGTGACACAGGTTTATCACTGAATGCGGTAAGGCTGGATGCGGTGACCCCCCACCCAGGTTCGCCCAGAAAGAACGAGCTCCGCCCAACGGCAACCTGACCACCGGTGCCCATTGAGCATCGGTCAATAACGGCATGATGTAACGCAGTCATCAGCGACGGTGATATGCAAGAATCCGTTCAAGTCAGCACAGTGCAAATATACGCAATATACATGACGCATTACTGGCAAAATGTGTTGAAAATGTGCATGTCTAGCTAGGATTTGCGTACAAACGTGACAAGCACTAAGCGTTGGAACCTGGCACTAAGCGGTGGTAGGAATTGCTCCCTTCTACCCCATCATTACTTGATTGTATCCGAGACGCAAAGAAAGTTGAGTGTAACTTGGAAGGCAGTTGGCCTGTTCGCTGGGTCGACTTCGAGACACGCATTCACGAGCAATGTTAGCGTTTTTGAAGTACGACTATGTGGCTCCCATTGTCCCATGTTACGCTCCTTAGCCAACGCCAGAAGCTGTTCCCATGGAAGGTTTTTCCCTAAGAGTATTTGCATGGCGAGCCCGCCAATTGCCCAGATGTCGCTGTAGGTGGTTTTGTTCGCTAGCGAGGACTCCGGAGCCCGGTGAGAGGGCTTCCATGCTTTGTAGAAAGTAGACATTTGTGGCGCTGGTGGTGGGACTGGTGGGACAACACTCGGATCCGTTCGCTCAAGGCAGCTCAAACCGAAGTCGATGATTTTGAGACTTTGTCCGCCAACAGCCGACAGATTGTCTTGTACAAGCACGTTGTTTCCTTTCAGGTCCCCATGCACCAATCCAGCGGCATGGAGTTCCGAAACGCCACGAAACAAGTCGATGACCAGCTGGCGCCGCACTCCGATTGTTATTTCTGATGGAGAGCGGGCTTTCAGGAAGTCGATGAGGGTCTCCCCGCCATATTTCATGACGAGGAACGCGGACTGGTCTGGAGCGCCAATGTGGGCCCCGTATCCTAAGCAGGGGACAACCGTTGTGGGAGACGCGATACGGGCCAAAGAGTGCATGTACAGCTCCACGGCACAGAACCGCAGGCGACGGTGCAGTGCAGGGTCGGTGTAGTCCTTGAGAACAGCCCGCTCGGTGTTATCAACAGTGCAGTGTAAAAGGACGTTGCCGTAAGAGCCTTTACCATGAGCTTTGGTGCCCTGAGAAACGCCGTATGTTACGACTTGTGGGCGCGAGACCCTGGGCACCCCAAACTGTGCAGCTATCTGGACGAGATTGTCGAGGCAGGCCTCCGGTTTTCCAAGCCGGAACCTCTTTTGAATTGATTCAACAGATAATGCCTGGTGAAAACAAGGAAGTTGCAGTGGTTGACTGTGGCGGGGTGCGTCATGAACTTCTTTTTTTACCGCCCAGGACCGCAGCGCCTTTGCCTTGCGACGCCGAGCGGATCGGGTTTTTTCCTTTGTAGCGGATGGTGCAGAGAGTGAGGGCTACGGCACATACACCACACCGGAAATCGTGAGAAACGGTGAGCAACCCCGTAAACTCAACTTAACGGCAACACGACACCAATGGAACTTTTATTGGAATCGAAGTTGATAAACAAATAAAATAAAATAAAGACACCATTTAACTGGTGTGGGCTGGATTTAAAAGGGAGCCTTCCCCTTTCCACCCCCCACCGCTATTAAGTTTTGATGTGTACTGCACTGTCATACGAAGCGGGAAACCCGGTCTGCACTCGGTCGGCCTAACCCCCTACTGAAGCCGACGGCAGGGGCTAAACAGATGTCTAAAACCGCAGGCTCTAGGCAGGATTAGTTTTGGAGCGGCAATAGTTCTTTAGACAGCAGGGTCTAGGCAAACAGATCAGAACTTGCAAGCGGTGGTCTAAGGGTGATGTGGGATCCTGAGCAGTCCTCGGCAGTTCGGGTTCTCAGGATTATGGGTAAGCCGTCCCCCGCGGTCCCACGGGTCCTCTGGATCCTCTCACCGCAAAACAGCACAGATTCCGCCGCTGAAAAAACCTTCTTGGGAAAAGCGGCTCGATTGGAGTGCTGGCACCATATTGTCCGAGGAATAACAAAGCGTGAGATCCAACATACGACAAACTGTCTCTGACTTCAGTTACAGGAAGGAGTTGCCCCACCCAGTTAAGCGGTCGCCTGATCTAGGATCGAGTGAAGAGGATTCTTCGCGATGCCCTTCTTGCAGAAAATAAAGTGGCTGATAAAAGTGTCTCCACTGTTCCAAGTAAACATTGTTATCGGTCATAGACTTTAAACATGGATCGCCCCTCAGGGCTGAGTGAAGCCGAACGCTGCAAAGATTCCGTCGCCTGATTGTCTACAGCAGGCACTGACTCTGAGCGTTTTCTGTACTCCCCCTTTTTCCACGTAAAAGCTCTTTTTACCTTGGGATTTTTCCGATTGCCCTTGTCGCCAGTGCTCCCCTTAGCACGTTTTCTTCCTGTAGACTGTGACCCAAAGGCCACATGGGATGAAGTTGCGGCTGGTGTCACCGGTTCTGCTTCAACAACAACAGCCGACGATGCGCGAGGTCCTGCCTGCAAAGTCGTGTCTGATTTCTGTTTCTGCAAGGGCGTCTTCACACAAGATGTGGGAGGGTCTGTTGGCTCTGTGTCACTTTTTTCAGCACGTTCCTTTCCCTTGCGTGATGTCCGAAGCTGCTTGCGTCTGAGGGTTTTTGCGCTGGGACCCTTACACGATGTGGTTCCTACAGCTTCCTGTGCGCTAACAGATTCTTCACTTTCCTTATTTGAGATTAGGGCCCTTTCTGCTGTGGCAACTGTCGCTTTTGCTTTCGTTTCCACTAGCCTAATGGTCTCGAGCAGATTTTTCGTCAATACTTGCGAGTCAGTGAGTGTCGATGAGAGCGATTCCACAGGCTGTGAGCGTAAATACTCACTCGAAAGCGTGGCATACTTTCCCTTCGATAATTTTAACAAGTGCAGGGCAGATGAGACACCTCCCAACACCTGTCGCAACTGTATCTCTAGGCTCGCAAAAAGCGGTTCAGTCGGCTGATTTTTACGACCAGATTTTTGAACCATACTGAACGCTGCTCGTCTCAAAACGCGTATCAAAATACACCTGAAAAATACAGTAATAAAACCATACGAGCGAAAAAATGCCACTCATTATCATAAATTTATCGTAATAAAAGAACAATAGAGGCGGCTGTAATTTTTTCGGAGAGGTGCATGCGCTTGCCGGTGAGGTTGATAAACACTGTTATACATGTTGCAAGTGGTTCTGTAAGCAATTTAAAGAAATTGTGGGGCAACTAGGCTACTTGGCAACTCTACGCTTCCTCGTAGTAGTGCACTCCACTGCGATGCTCGAAGTACCCTCTGCAAAAAGGGCACTGTCGCTCGTTGGGAGGCCTGTACGCCATCACACCCTCGTAGCAGGCCTGGCAGATACCTAAACGGCAGCCATTAAGGCTCCGCCTCACAGGCGGAGGCTCGGAAATACCATCCGGCCAGCCGTTTAGCTCGCAGACCGAGCACTTCCACGGCACTCTGCGGCAGCCGGCCCTATTGGCGCTCATGATAAAATCCTGGTACAATTCTAAGTTCAGAATTGTACCATTCGGTCTAGGACCGGAAACTGGCTCGTATGTGGTGGTGGCATTGTGCCACACCACCTCCGCGTACAGAACCGGGTCGCCAGGTTCGCGAAGCAGGCGCAAAATGGCGATCACCTCCTCCTCAGGCCCGCTCCAAGAGCAGCCTGACACAGCCCGGACTGATTGCATGATGAGTGCTGAACAGGAACAGGAGTTGGAGGAGAATACAGGAGGCAACCTACTCTCCGTCCAGATGTTCACGTTCCTACATGGAAAAAGCAGGCAGCTGAGTTACGGGAGGAGTGACTCGGAAATGTCAACGGTCCAAGAACACTTACCGCAGGCCCCTGGGGTGCAGCAGCAGCTCCACCACCATGCCCGCCGGCGCGCACTGCAGGAGGCTGTGTGAGGCACGCTCCAGACCGTGAGGTGGTGTGATGCGGCGGTATGAGGCGCAATTTAGACCGTGAGGCGGCGTGGGGCACTTTTTTGACAAGTAGGTGCATAAGGTACAAAGATCCGGCGCGAGCATGCTCTACACAAATATTCCCCCCACAAAAAACGAACATACCCGCTCCAAGATGTTCACGTTCATACATGGAAAAAGCAGGCAGCTGAGTTACGGGAGGAGTGACTCGGGAATGTCAACGGTCCAAGAACACATACCGCAGGCCCCAATGGGGGCGTATACCGAGGTCTTCCTCCATACCCGCCGGCGCGCACTGCAGCAGGCTGTGTGAGGCATGCTCCAGACCGTGAGGTGGTGTGATGCGGTGGTATGAGGCGCAATTTAGACCGTGAGGCGGCGTGGGGCACTTTTTAGACAAGTATGTGCATAAGGTACAAAGATCCGGCGCGATTATGCACTAGACAAATATTCCCCCCCAAAAAACGAACATACCCGCTCCAAGATGTTCACGTTCCTACATCGAAAGAGCAGGCAGCTGAGTTACAGGAGGAGTGACTCGGAAATGTCAACGGTCCAAGACCACTTACCGCAGGCCCCTGGGGTGTAGCAGCAGCTCCACCACCATGCCCGCCGGCGCGCACTGCAGGAGGCTGTGTGAGGCACGCTCCAGACCGTGAGGTGGTGTGATGCGGCGGTATGAGGCGCAATTTAGACCGTGAGGCGGCGTGGGGCACTTTTTAGACAAGTATGTGCATAAGGTACAAATATCCGGCGCGATTATGCACTAGACACATATTCCCCCCAAAAAAACGAACATACCCGCTCCAAGATGTTCACGTTCCTAGAGCGAAAGAGCAGGCAGCTGAGTTACGGGAGGAGTGACACGGAGATGTCAACGGTCCAAGAACACTTACCGCAGGGCCCTGGGGTGCAGCAGCAGCACGATGCATGATGCTGCCGCCGACGCTCCTGGAGGGCATCACCGTCCGCGCAGAAGCACCCACCTGCGACAC
Source organism: Cymbomonas tetramitiformis (assembly GCA_001247695.2). Lineage (NCBI taxonomy): Eukaryota > Viridiplantae > Chlorophyta > Pyramimonadophyceae > Pyramimonadales > Pyramimonadaceae > Cymbomonas > Cymbomonas tetramitiformis. The sequence goes on along the minus strand of LGRX02032706.1, from coordinate 3,443 downwards.
CGTCGAATATTAACAAACTGGCCAATACGCATTTTCCCTATAAACAATACACGCATGTCGAACACCTAGAGGTAACCCACCTGCCCTTCAGGGACTCGCATGGCCACCCCAAGCAACGCTGCGCCACGCGACGCGGACTGCACGCCTCCCACAGGTCCATCCTGCGAGCAATCGCCAACGTAAACACATGCATGCCTATGAACCTAATCAAGGAAAACACCACTGCTGACTAAATAGCAAGCTAACAGCCGGTAGGGCTACGAGTGTAATCTGTTCTAAACCTGCAAGGTCCTTTGCCTCTTCGAGGAAGGACCGCTATCTCCCGTTTTCTCCATTGCAGCTTGCTGTTTTTTTTTTTTTACTCTCTTGCGAGAGTCAACCGCTCGTTTTTCAAATTGTAAAGAACTTCAAGACAAACACGACTTGGTTTGGCGCAACAGGCGGGATATCTCGCCTTGCATATCATCATCGTGCGCAATCGATCGCAAGCGCCATCGACTCGTCGTGATGACGGCCATGGCCATGCATGCGATTTCGCTATCTTATTATCTTAGTTTATATTCATGCACTCATCACCTGCTTGCCATGGAATTTCTATCATTTATACCGCGACTGTATGCCTTCCCCCATGTTCTCGCAATTTATACACGTCGATTAGCCTTTCTTTAAATTTATACAAGCGTTTAGGCTCTCGATCTCAGATTCTCGCCTGTCTCCGCGGCTTTTAGGGGCTTTTAGGGGCTTTTAGGGGCTTTTAGGGGCGTGTTTAGGACACCAAATCCCAATTACCCAGCTTTAGGAGGCATTTTGACACTTTAGGACCATTCTCGATTTTTTAGTAAAACTTAGTGAATTTTAGTTAGAATCCTTGTTCAAGTGTTGGGCGGGGCGATGACAGTGACCGCCCAAGTTTTCGAGAACTTGGGCGGGGCGATGACAGTGACCGCCCAAGTTTTCTAGAACTTGGGCGGGGCGATGACAGTGACCGCCCAAGTTTTCGAGAACTTGGGCGGGGCGATGACAGTGACCGCCCAAGTTTTCTAGAACTTGGGCGGGGCGATGACCGTGACCGCCCAAGTTTTCTAGAACTTGGGCGGGGCGATGACAATGACCGCCCAAGTTTTCGAGAACTTGGGCGGGGCGATGACCGTGACCGCCCAAGATTTCTAGAACTTGGGCGGGGCGATGACAGTGACCGCCCAAGTTTTCGAAGACTTGGGCGGGGCGATGACAGTGACCGCCCAAACTTTCGAAGATTTGGGCAGCGCGATGACCGTGACCGCCCAAGGTTTCTAGAACTTGGGCGGGGTGATGACAGTGACCGCCAAAGTTTTCTAGAACTTGGGCGGGGCGATGACAGTGACCGCCCAAGTTTTCTAGAACTTGGGCGGGGCGATGACAGTGACCGCCCAAGTTTGCGAAGACTTGTGCGGGGCGATGACAGTGACCGCCCAAGTTTTCTAGAACTTGGGCGGGGCGATGACAGTGACCGCCCAAGTTTTCTAGAACTTGGGCGGGGCGATGACCGTGACCGCTCAAGTTTCCTAAAACTTGGGCGGGGCGATGACAGTGACCGCCCAAGTTTTCGAAGACTTGGGCGGGGCGATGACAGTGACCGCCCAAGCTTTCGAGAACTTGGGCGGGGCGATGACCGTGACCGCCCAAGTTTTCTAGAACTTGGGCGGGGCGATGACAGTGACCGCCCAAGTTTTCGAGAACTTGGGCGGGGCGATGACAGTGAACGCCCAAGTTTCCTAAGACTTGGGCGGGGCGATGACTGTGACCGCCCAAGGTTTCGAAGACTTGGGCGGGGCGATGACAGTGACCGCCCAAGTTTTCGAGAACTTGGGCGGGGCGATGACCGTGACCGCCCAAGTTTTCGAAGACTTGGGCGGGGCGATGACCGTGACCGCCCAAGTTTTCCAGAACTTGGGCGGGGCGATGACAGTGACCGCCCAAGTTTTCGAAGACTTGGGCGGGGCGATGACCGTGACCGCCCAAGTTTTCTAGAACTTGGGCGGGGCGATGACAGTGACCGCCCAAGTTTTCGAAGATCTGGGCGGGGCGATGACCGTGACCGCCCGAGTTTTCTAGAACTTGGGCGGGGCGATGACAGTGACCGCCCAAGTTTTCGAAGACTTGGGCGGGGCGATGACAGTGACCGCCCAAGTTTTCGAAGATTTGGGCGGGGCGATGACAGTGACCGCCCAAGTTTCCGAGAACTTGGGCGGGGCGATGACAGTGACCGCCCAAGTTTTCTAGAACTTGGGCGGGGCGATGACAGTGACCGCCCAAGTTTTCTAGAACTTAGGCGGGGCGATGACCGTGACCGCCCAAGTTTTCTAGAACTTGGGCGGGGCGATGACAGTGACCGCCCAAGTTTTCGAAAACTTGGGCGGGGCGATGACAGTGACCGCCCAAGCTTTCGCCCAAGTTTTCGAGAACTTGGGCGAGGCGATGGAGCCGTCGCATACCCCCGCGTCGGAAAATGCATAGTGGGTGATAATGACCATTTTTTAAGGTTTATAAAGTCACTAGACCTTGTAAGAGGCAAAATTAGTAAAAAAATATATATATTTTTTATATTTTGAGATTTTTGGAGATTTTTTTCATCTGAACGGGCTGGAAATCGCTGTTTTTGGGCTGTGTTCGCTTAGCGGGTGGTTGTGGGGTATGTAATACCCATGTTTTGAAGGTCTCCAAACCGCACCACGACTTTATTAATGAACGTCGCAATTTTGGATTTTAGAAAAAAATATCATAAGAGCTAGTATTTACGAAAAAATCTTGGTTTTGAGCACATATGAGGTGCGGAAGGCTTTGGGGTATGGAGTGGAATGAAAAGTACACATGATGAAGTTTCATAGACCACATTGAAACAAAATAATGGTTGAATGCTATTTGTGAAGAACTTTTTCCTACCATGTACAAACAAACAATCACTTGTAGCTGTGTTGTTTTGTGTATTTTTCCAGGCACGCTTGGGGGTATGATATATGTGTGATAGATAATGTTGTGCAAATACTCCCAACCTGATGTTTTTTTCGAAACTTATTATGAATGATTTCTTGCAAATTATGCAAGTGTGCAAATTCAGAGTGCATGTGTTACACTAAAAATTGGCAAGGCAATTTAAATATGAAAACAAGGCAAACAAACAAAAGAGAAAATGATATTTACAATGAATACGCCTAAGACCTAGGAATGCTAAAATTGTGTAACTCCTCTATGGAGACGCCCGAGGCCCTACCCAAGTCAGAGGTATTCAATGGCTGGGTCTGCTGGAGCTGCTGGAGCTGCTGGAGCTGCTGGAGCTGGGGCTTCAGGAGCATGGGCTGGATTGGCGGCTGAAGGAGCATGGGCTGGGACTGCTGCATTTGCAAAGTCTGGGGAGCTTGCAGCAGAAGGGGTTGCAGCTGCTGGGTCTGTTGGAGCTGTTGGAG
>LGRX02032705.1:0-85314 GCA_001247695.2 Cymbomonas tetramitiformis | reverse complement strand
CTTGGGTGCTGCCCCCTCTACATCCTCTCCTTAAAGTTATTGATGGGTCTAAGGGGACTCGACCCTAACACTTACTTGCCTCATAATACACAAAGAAAAAGGGTTGCTAACAATCAAGAGTGTAAAGATATGGTGCAAGTTACAAGTACCTTTTATATGCACCAAAGATGGGGCAATTTGGTGCACTACTTCACTTTCTACAACGAATCTTGTACCGCCGATTGAAGCACCGCCCTGCCACACTACCTCACACCCATCGCAACATTCCGAAAGTTCATGACGGTTCATGACCGTATGCAATCGAAAATATTAAGGTCCTATATATTACCTTTTATATGCACCAAACATGAGGCATTTCGGCGCATTCCTCCGCCTTGTGCGCCTATTCTTGTGTGGGCAAGCAATGCGCGCCACTGCCACAATACCCTATACCCATCGCAATATTACGGAAGTTCATGATGGCTCATGGACGTGTGCAATAGAAAATATGAAAGTTCTATATGTTACCTTTTATTTGCTCCAAAGATTAGGCTTTTCGGAGCATTCCTCCGCCTTATACGCCTAATCTAGTGTGAGGAAGTAGAACACCGCTCTGCCACAATACCACACACCCCGCGCAATGTTGTGAAAGTTATTGCCGGTTCATGACCGTATGCAAAAAGATATGTGAAAGTGCTTACTGTAAGCTTCAAGGTGCGCCAAAGATGAGGCGTTTCAGCGCATTTCTCCGCCTTGTGCGCCTAATCTTATATGGGCAAGTAATGCGTCAAACAGCGCCAAACCCTGCTCAGCCAAGGACAAATATGCAACTTCATGGAGGTTTAAGGTGTCGTGAGTGGTAAACTATGAAATTTCAGAGGTGTACCTTTTATTTGCCGGAGATTTGGCTCGATTCCGCAAAGTATCGAACTAGAAATGCTTTCGTGAACTTTGGGTTGCGAACGCCTAAATGAAACAAAAACATATTCAGCCCAACAGTTTGCAAGAACAAGAAGGCGCAAGGAGATGATCCTGAAATAAAGAGTAATATATGTATACCTTAGGACTCATTTTGACTCCTCTTTCCCCTTGCTTCGCGGATTAGGCCGTGTGTAAGCAACGCATGAAATGTAGAAGAACGCGTGCTCGAAAGCGCTCTTGGGGAAAGCGTTAGGCACAATCCTAAGAGATGTCACAGTGCTTTACGAGTTTATATGCCTGATATGAGCACAAAGTAAACATTTTTCATATTGTCGCTCTCTGCAGTATAATCCTGAAGATAATATTCAGCCGTAAAAAATGCTTCAGCACAGTGAAAATGCTTTCGGCTCAATGGGAAAAGGTAGCGAATTTCCCCCCCAAAACACGAATGACACCTGCTATCCGTTGAACCGCGCTATCGGAGCCAGGCCTATAGCTATAGCTACGATGGACACCGGCGACGCGGCGAGCGGCGACCTGGTGGGATAAAAAGCTTAACTTTTATCCTGATGTTTCTATTGGTGGGATAAAAAGCTTAACTTTTATCCCATCCGGATACAATCGGTAACCACAGGTACCCATACACTGGGATGATGGTGGGCTGGCTTTTGTTGGCCGATCTCATGCCATCCAATGTGTGCGAGATGACTCACGGCCGGCCTTGTGTGCTCTGACTATTCTCTCTCATTCTTACCCCTATGCACTGGTCTGAAGGCTGAGTGAGCTGTCACGTGTCACATAACCAGAGTTATGTGACACAGCACTTCTCGCTCCGCTCGCTGCACCGTGACACATAACATCCAGTTTTATTTTCCCCCCACCTGTACGTTTACGTGCCCCCTATGTGAGAATCAGAATCGAGAATGGGAAGGTCCAACACAAGCGAAGGTGCTGAATGAACACCAGAGGCGAGCAGACATCTTTGCTGTAGCAGTAGGGTTTTACATACAAATCATATCTTCTTTGAATACTGGGCACGTGAAATTTGCTTACGCACCTTTCAGCGATTATAGTCGTCTGACGTTATAAGACATCCAGGTTGAATTTTGATCACTCTCGTCCTGAATCAGTCTTTATCATGGGGCTTGACTTTGAGCTTAAGCAATTGCTTTACGTGCCAAACATCATCGACTATGCCCGGTTATTGTTCTTGTGGATTTCGTTGCAGCCTGGGTACAACTTCGCTGTGTGGTAAAGTTCCTCTCTTCCCGGAATGTTTGCTCGGCTGAAGAGCTTTGTTTGAGGATTTCCTGATAGGTTTACCATTTTCACCCTTCTCCATTTTGTATTCCTGCCTTGCCGTTTGGGATTGAACCTCGAGCTTGCACCCTGATGGCTCTTTATCACTTCGGACTTTCCGAGTGCTTACAAGTTTCTGGTACGTGCAGGTACGCGGGGAGCTATCTTCTAGACGCATTTGACGGGATCGCTGCACGTCAGCTCAATCAATGTTCTAAGCTGGGATACTATTTAGATATGGTGATTGACCGCATATCTTCTTGTATATGTCTGCATGTTGCGGCGGAGGCAATGATCAATCTCGGCCCACAATACGGTGAGCGGACAAGCCCCCAAAAGAGCACCGTGAAATGTCTTATATTTAACAGCTCGCTGCGGTCGTTAACGTGTCAGCCAAATGTAGTCCTCTACCATCGTCAGACAGACGAGCGGGATGTAGGAATACTATATCGACCCGATTCCCAAAACACTTCGAAAGCCACCAAGTCGTTGCGTTTGAACCGAACATGTGGCTGTCAGAGACGGGCCGAGAATTAGGGCAGCTGGCGAAGGTCTTCTTGACTGAATAGGGCTAATGTGGGCGGAGGGTGGAGCGCTTTGCGCGGTTGTTGATCAGCCTGGACCGCGCCAATATTTTATGCCTTGCTCGTATTCGTCGAAGTCATCGCTCACGGTGTTGTGACTTACTATGCCGAAGTGAAAGGTATCGAGTCTTGCCCAGGCGTGTTTGATTAGTGTTGTAGGGTAGTATCGACAACCGTACTTTGAAGCCCCGCAGTGTTATACACATGCTGTGCTGTTACGGAGTGACCTCACCCTTGCAGTTGGTGTGTGGTTCATAACGTTCCATATGCAACGTGCAAGAAAGTGTTTTGCCGGTGCGCTGTTGAGACAACGCCTGAAAAGGGTAGTAGCTTAGACTTATGATGCATATTGTTGTGATGGACTTTGGAACTAGAATAACTTAGGAGTAAGTTTTGTAGACTTGCGGAACCAGCGTTTGGGGTTTTCGGGGGTATTTGAGGCGAGGGGCGGGGTTGAAGGAACAGGTGTACACCAAAAGTTGATGGGGCACGAATATAAGGTCGTGCAATTGTATTTGGGGAATAAGGGCGTGCTGTTCCTCGCATGCGCAGGATTTGAGGTGCGCTTCTTCAACCCAGAGGCACCAACCCGTTAAAGTGAAGTGGCAATTTTCCTTCATGTCTTCAAAATTAACTTGGTCACTCTATTGCTTGCTATACACATCAGCAATCAAGGCCTTGAATAAAGGACCAGATTGCCCTTTGTTCCGGTATTGTGCACAACCGTGGACAAGAAATGCACGCCAGACATCAAGCGAGGGTTCGGCGGGCGTGCCTTTCGGTAAGGCGATGTAGATGAGGTGTGAGAATATAGATGAACTACACGATTGTCATGCTTTCACATTTGCTAGGTTTGACGACTCGTAACTTCGAACATTTTGGCGCTTATGCAGTTGGTTTCAAGCTGGTTGCCACTCGGTCAAGGTGTGTGGCTAAGGGGTTTTGTCGGGAACAGGCGTTCAACATTTCTCTGATCATGGGGTGGTATCATCTTGCACTTTTGGCAGCTCCGTGGATGATCTTCCGAGCTTTCGCCAATCTTTTGCGTTTATGGGCGTGTTTGAATCTGCCCAAAAGTGAATAAGTGTTATCAATAATATTAACGAATGTCTCCAAACTTTTGAAGAGTCGTAGAATCCAACAACAAATCTTGCCTTGAAGTATAAGGGCACATGTGAACGATGAGTTACAGCTGCTAACTCGACACAAAGCATACACAAACGATTTTACAAATCCCCAAATGTTTCCCCAAAATGCCCGGATAGTGTAGACCTATGCATCAATCCTGCATGGGTGAGGAGCATACTCGCGGTTTCAAAGAATGGTAACACCTTGACATCGAAGGCCCCGTAAGGCAAAGTTGATATTCAAACGTTTGATTGATGATTGCGATAAATGTACCAGGCACACTCCTGATAACCTAAAACATGATATCTTATTATTTTATTTGTTGTTTTTGGTGTGTTATATCGGCATTTCATCCTAATATTCCACTTTTCTCTTTATGACATATAGTGGCTCTCTAGCCTAATACGAATCAATTACGGATACCGATCGCATGGTACTCCGACCTATAACGTTATATCCTTATGCTCAGCAATGGCATTCCAGCCTATTCCTAACATGTGCTTGCTTATCACTTCATCTTGGTCAATACTAACTGGGAGCAACTTTTCTAAGTTCTCCTTTAAACATGTTGCCCTTCAACTTTCATAAGTTTTTCTAGATTACTATCCGTCAACCATCGTCCAATAATTATCATCGGCCAATCAGCGGTAGCATTCGCCCGATGTTAGCATTCCAAGCTGCTGAAATCTGTATAGGCAGCCCTGACCGGGAGTCCCGGTGCGGCAGGCCCCTATGACAGATTCCTAGGTAGTCAACACTGGACCGTGACTGATCCGTAAGCCTGTGCTGTGACACACCGAGTGTCACAGGTAGCTAGTCTCGAGACCGTTCCGACTCCGTGACCGTTCCGGGTATATCTAGCTTAGGGTTTATTTCTTATGACAGAGTTTATCTATATTGGTTCCAGGATTGTCTGATATCCGTGAACCGGGATATTCCAGTAGGTCGTGGACCCATTCCACGCTATATTCCACAGCTGATTTGGCCATGATTGGCTAAAACAGCCGCTTTGAGAGGTGGTGCGCAACGGCGCGTTTGGGTACGAGTGGGAAATTTGAGATGAGCAGTTTGTAAGTGCGTCTTTGAGCCGCCGCTATGGGGATTCGACCTGGACCGGGCTTCGTTGGCGCAATGTCCTTTTACGGTATAGTTCTTGCCTTGGCCCAGCATGCTACCGCTTCTTGGGCTGGTGTCTGCAGCACCTTCGACCTCGACGACGTCTTCCAGTGCCCCTCGCTCGCATGGCTTTCCCGCTCCTTACGTGACTGTGACGTCGCGTTTTCCCCATACCATTACCCTTACGCGCCCCGGCGTGCCACCTCCCATCAGGCTTTCAGAATTATGGTTGTTCACACACGTGCGAAGAGGTCCCTCATGAGGGACTCCGACATCGACGCCTCGTTGAGGCTAACTGACGCGGTTCGCAACACACCGACGGCTAGATCACCGGCTGTTACGAACCCCGACCCTGCTTCCAACACCGACGCCGACGTTGCGACGAGGAAGTATCTCCAGGAGCAGTCCAAGCTTGTGGACGAGATCTACAAGGGACGGCTGCATCGGACATGGGCCAAGGACATCCGCGAGGATATCCTTGGCGACAAGAAGCATTATTTCAGCGGTACGATTGAGGCGGGCCTCCTCTCCGATGTGGTGGTTCAGCTGCGTACGGAGTTCGAGTCCGCTGGGTTGGACCTCGGCTCGTTCGACCTTGACGACCCCCAGACTCTGGTGGTGAGCAAGGTGAATGCGTTGTTGTACGACGTGCTTGGCCTCATCATCGAGAAGCACAACAACGCGCACGTCTGGCTTACGGGTACGGACGCGTCTGCCGACCGAGATGGGCGACGAGCGCTGGTGGACATCGTCAAGCGCAGCGTACCTGTGGCGCTGAGGGATTCCTTCCAGCAGGAGCACGCCGCGCTGAGTTATCCCGCAAACGTTGACCCGCAGCCGATCTTTGTGCTAGGAGGCAAGCACAAGAGCAAGAAAAACGGCTAAGTACAAAACGCAAGAGTACTCAGTACGGAGTACAGTAGGACCGATCAGAATGATGTTGATGTGAGGTGCCTAGCCTGTTGTACGGAGTACTCAGTACAGTTGAGTTATGGAGAGAGTTCCTGAATGCATAAGAACTCTAAGTGTAACCAGTTTCGGAGATGAGAACTGAACTGAGAATTGTAAGCCGTAACTGCTGTAAAAAGCATAGCTATAAAGATTTACGAAACCGAAGTCTTGTAGTAATAACTTGAAGGATTTACGAAACCGAAGTCCGATAGTTGACCATACGTAAGCATACCTCGTGCGGTCGTTTAATAAGTGTAGAATAGTATAAGCCCGAAAGTGTAAAGAAGAGAAGAAACTGGAGTGGTAGCCTCCTACAAAATGGTAATTGGATCGTTTTACCGGTCGCTTCCTGAAAATTTCTGTTTCTGCGTATTCTGATTGCACCCCCCTTGCGTAATGCCTTTCGCCCGACGTTTCTTTCTTGAAATCTAGAACAGTGTGTCGTGCGTTTCTGCTTCGTGTTGGTGGGTGCGTGGTTGTGGGATTCAGGTGCTCTAGGAGTGGAATTCTCCGAGTGCTTTGATCCGCGACGTAGTTTGGTACGACTACCTAGCAATGAAGGAGGTGGCTTGGGGCCCTTGGTCCTCCCTCCCCTTTGCGAATGTACTTTGAGTCTGTTCTGTCCTCGGATGGGGCGGCTGCCTTGACGTGGCGTTGTAGCGTCCTTTGCGTATATGCAATTTGGAATTTGCGTGTATGACTTTGGAATTATTTTTACTTTTACGAACGAAAACGTGTTTTGCGTAGATTCTTTCTTTTGGTCTAGGATGTTTTGTCGTGCGCTTTGGGCGGCGTGTCGGTTTGGCTGCGGGTTGGTGATGCCGGGTTTCAGGTGTTCTTGGAGTTCCGATCTCCGGGTACTTTGGGCCGCGAGGAGATTCAGGCGCGCTTCTGCCCTAGCATGTTTCTTGTTCACGCATAGCGCTTGAGCTCGTGTCACGAGCGCACAGTTGCGCAGGTCGGGCTTGGGATTTGGGATCGCGTGGATTTTTCGGCAGCACCGACCCTTCGCGGCGGGAGCGCTGCGCGATTTTTTTAAAATTGTGCGGCCTTTGCTGGATTGTCCCCGTGTTTCTCAATCTCGAGTAGCCTAGGGCTTGCGCCCTCTATACTCAGGAATTGGCGCGCTTCGGCCGGTTTGGCCACTCGGCTCGTGCCTGAGTGGTGAATTTCTGGGTGCGGCGTGTGCTTGTTGCTTTGCGTGGGCGTAAGTGCCTCCACTGCGTTAGTTAATTAGCACGTCACGGCCTGGGTGCGCGGCGGTCCCCGGGATGAGCGTCGGGATGTGCCGAGCCAAGCGCGTGGCTTCGCGGTGCGCGGTGCGTATGGCTCAGCAGCGGGCCTGGGATCGGGCGGCGTGGTTCATTCTGCGGCTTCAGGTGTTGCGGGATGTCCGTGTCGGGCGCGATCGTTGCGTGGTTTGGCTTAGGGGTCAGGAGATGCGGGATCGGGCGGCGGGTTTGCGGGCGTGGCGGCGGGCGGCGTTTTTCGTTGCTAGGCTTAGCTTTTTGCGGGCGGCGTCCCGTGGGATTGTGCGCCGTGCGGTCTTGCGCCTGTCCGAGGGGGGGGGGAGGTACCTCAGATTGGACGGGCGCAGAGCGCACTCGGCGTACGGCCACAGCACCGATGCTACCTTTAGTGGAGCGCGTGGCCACAGCCACAGCACGAGCGCTGCCTCGAGCGAGGCTCGCGGCCATGGCCACAGCGCTGGCGCTGCCCCTGGTGAAGTGCGCGGTGACGGCCACAGCGCCAGTCACGGCACTACTCCTAGCGAAGCGCACGGCCACAGCCATTGCGCGAGCGCTGCCCCTGGCGAGGCGCGCGGCCGCGGCCATTGCGCGAGTGCTGCCCTGAGCGAGGCGCACAGCCATGGCGCGAGTGTCGCCCTTAGCGGGAGGTGTAGTAGCATGCATGGCGCGGGCATGCGCTACATATGCCCTGGCGCGAGGCGCACCCACGGCCATAGCGCTAGCACTGCCCCTAGCGAGCTCCGCGAGCATGGCCACGGCATCGGCGCTGCCCCTAGCGAGGCGCGTGGTGGCAGTCGCGGCACTGGCGCTGCCCCTAGCGAGGCGCGCGGCCACATCGGCGCTGCCCCCGGCGAGGCGCGTGGTGGCAGTCGCGGCACTGGCGCTGCCCCTGGCGATGCACGCGGCCACAGCCACAGCATTGGCACTGCCCCTAGCGAGGCGCGTGGTGGCAGTCGCGGCACTGGCGCTGCCCCTAGCGAGGCGCGTGGTGGCAGTCGCGGCACTAGCGCTGCCCCTAGCGAGGCGTGCGGTCACATCGGCGCCGCTCTGAGTGAGGCACGCGGCCACAGGCACGGCGCTGGCGCTGCCCCTAGCGAGGCGCGCAACCACATCGGCATTGCCTCTAGCGAGGTGCGCGGCCACTGCCCTAGCACCAGCGCTGCCCCTGGCGAGGCGAGTGGTGGCAGTCGCGGCACGAGCGCTGCCCCTAGCGAGGCGCGTGGTGGCAGTCGCGGCACTGGCGCTGCCCCTAGCGAGGCGCGTGGTGGCAGTCGCGGCACTGGCGCTGCCCCTAGCGAGGCACGCGGCCACAGGCACGGCGTTGGCGCTGCCCCTAGCGAGGCGCGCAACCACATCGTCGCTGCTCTGAGCATGACGCACGGCCACGGCACGAGCGATGCCTCGAGCGAGGCGCGCGGCGACGGCCACAGCGCATGCGCTGCCCAGAGCGAAGCGCACGGCTACTGTGCAAGTGCCGTCCCTAGCGGGGCGCGCAGTAGCAAGCATGGCGCGGGCATGCGCTACATATGCCCCGGCGCGAGGCGCACCCATAGCCATAGCGCTAGCAGTGCCCCTAGCGAGCCCCGCGAGCACGGCCATGGCACCGGCGCAACCCCCTGTGAGGTGCACGGCCACGGTCAGAGCGCTGGCGGTGACCCGAGCGAGGCGCTAGACCACAGCCAGAGCGTTGGCGGTGCCCCGAGCGAGGCGCGCGACCAAAGCCACGACACAGACGCGCGCGCTGGCGTGACACGCACCCAGCTGTCCGTTGATGCGGAGCCTTGGAGGCCGCTCACGGCGCCACCACTAGGCCCATATCCGCAGTCGTCGGTGGAGGTGCTGCCCGGGGAGCGCACACAGTGGCCACCTGATGGTAGTGGAGCAGGAGTGTTGCCCCAGGAGCACACACTGCCGCCACCCGACGAGGAGGCAGAGGCGTCGCTCCGAGAGTGCGCACAGCTGGCCCCTGGCGGCACATTGGCGGTGCGGCCCGACGAGTGCGCGCAGCGGCCACCTGCCAGCAGAGTCGAGTCACCGCGTGAGGGGTGCACGCAGTCATCACCGGAGCGCACAGTCGAGGTGCAGCCCATGGAGTGTGCACGGATGTCCTCTAGTGGCTCTGCCGAGGTGCTGCCCGAGGAGGTGTCATTGCCGCTACCTGGCGGCGAGGCGTTTCTCCGAGAGGGCGCACGGCTGCCCCCTAGCCACACGGACCTGTTAGGCTCGCAGGCTCTCGACGTTGTGGCCGCGTCGCCCGATGCGGGGAAGTGGTGCGGTGTCCCTGATGCGGCAGGCGCAGCACCCACGAGGCGAGCGAGCCGTAGAGGGAGGCGAGCAGGTCGCCGCGGGAGGCGAGGAGCCCGTGGTAGGCGAGGCGTGGTCGAGCCATCGGCCGAGGCGTTGGACTCGACAGGCTTGCAGGCTCTCGGCGTTGAGGCCGCTTCGCCGGATGCGAGGAGGTGGCATGATACCCGGGTTGCGGCAAGCGCGACCCCCACGAGGCGAGCATGCCGTCGGGGGAGGCGAGCAGGTCGCCGCGGGAGGCGAGGGACCCATGATAGGCGAGGCGTGGTCGGGCCATCGGCCGAGGCATTGGACTCGACAGGCTCGCAGGCTCTCGGCGTCCAGGCCGTGTCGCAGGATGCGAGAGGGAGGAGCGATGCTCAGAGTGCGATAGGCGCGACCCCCACGAGGCGAGCATGCCGTCGGGGGAGGCGAGCAGGTCGCCGCGGGAGGCGAGGGACCCATGATAGGCGAGGCGTGGTCGGGCCATCGGCCGAGGCATTGGACTCGACAGGCTCGCAGGCTCTCGGCGTCCAGGCCGTGTCGCAGGATGCGAGAGGGAGGAGCGATGCTCGGAGTGCGATAGGCGCGACCCCCACGAGGCGAGCATGCCGTCGGAGGAGGCGAGCAGGTCGCCGCGGGAGACGAGGGGCCCGCGATAGAAGGCGGATAGCCTCACGTAGGAGGCGAGGGGCCCGTGGCACGAGGAGCTCGGTGGGTGTCGCACCGGACCCTAGTGGCGTTGCTGAGCCAAAGGCTGAGAGCATAGCGCTCACGAGCCTAGCTAAGGGTGTGAGCAAACAACTATCAGTTGCTCCATGCTCACATCCTTGCGCACTTGGGGAAGCAAACGCCATCTGGAGAGTCCACCTCTACGAGGGGGCCCTCGAGGCGTACTAGGGAAGTATTAGGAGGTTTAGGACTTAGGGTAGGAACAGTAGGCGTACGAGGAGCGACCCTGCAAGGAAGCCCACCCTTGCAGGCGTGTCGCCACGAGGTGAGCACACCGAGGTGCTCACCCGCGCCCTCCCCTTAGGGCCACCGAGAGTGAAGCGTCCGGGAGCGGACCGCTTTTCTTTTGGGGGGGAGAGAGCGCGCCGCGAGTGGCAGATGGCAGCCACCGCGAGCGCGCCAGGCGCACCGCCATGAGGCAGCAGCTCTCGCTGTGCTGTCTCGGGCTGCGTGACGCGCCGCTGCCCCGCCAGGCACACCAGACGCATGGTGCCTGGGAGTAGCGCGCAGCGTGTGCACCGCGTCCAGGCGCATCGGGCCTCCTTGCAGAGGTTGATGCGCGTGCCTGGGAGCAGCACACCGCGCACGCATGCCCCGCCGCCGAGCGCGGAGCGCGGCACCCACACTCGGGGTGCTGATGAGGCCGGCGAGCCCCAAGCTCCGGGCGAGTGCACCCGTCTCGACGGGACGCATCGCCACGCGCCTGCAAGGAGGCCCACCCTTGCATGCGTGTCGCCACGAGGTGAGCACACCGAGGTGCTCACCCGCGCCCTCCCCTTAGGGCCACCGAGAGTGAAGCGTCCGGGAGCGGACCGCTTTTCTTTTGGGGGGGAGAGAGCGCGCCGCGAGTGGCAGATGGCAGCCACCGCGAGCGCGCCAGGCGCACCGCCATGAGGCAGCAGCTCTCGCTGTGCTGTCTCGGGCTGCGTGACGCGCCGCTGCCCCGCCAGGCACACCAGACGCATGGTGCCTGGGAGTAGCGCGCAGCGTGTGCACCGCGTCCAGGCGCATCGGGCCTCCTTGCAGAGGTTGATGCGCGTGCCTGGGAGCAGCACACCGCGCACGCATGCCCCGCCGCCGAGCGCGGAGCGCGGCACCCACACTCGGGGTGCTGATGAGGCCGGCGAGCCCCAAGCTCCGGGCGAGTGCACCCGTCTCGACGGGACGCATCGCCACGCGCCTGCAAGGAGGCCCACCCTTGCATGCGTGTCGCCACGAGGTGAGCACACCGAGGTGCTCACCCGCGCCCTCCCCTTAGGGCCACCGAGAGTGAAGCGTCCGGGAGCGGACCGCTTTTCTTTTGGGGGGGAGAGAGCGCGCCGCGAGTGGCAGATGGCAGCCACCGCGAGCGCGCCAGGCGCACCGCCATGAGGCAGCAGCTCTCGCTGTGCTGTCTCGGGCTGCGTGACGCGCCGCTGCCCCGCCAGGCACACCAGACGCATGGTGCCTGGGAGTAGCGCGCAGCGTGTGCACCGCGTCCAGGCGCATCGGGCCTCCTTGCAGAGGTTGATGCGCGTGCCTGGGAGCAGCACACCGCGCACGCATGCCCCGCCGCCGAGCGCGGAGCGCGGCACCCACACTCGGGGTGCTGATGAGGCCGGCGAGCCCCAAGCTCCGGGCGAGTGCACCCGTCTCGACGGGACGCATCGCCACGCGCCTGCAAGGAGGCCCACCCTTGCATGCGTGTCGCCACGAGGTGAGCACACCGAGGTGCTCACCCGCGCCCTCCCCTTAGGGCCACCGAGAGTGAAGCGTCCGGGAGCGGACCGCTTTTCTTTTGGGGGGGAGAGAGCGCGCCGCGAGTGGCAGATGGCAGCCACCGCGAGCGCGCCAGGCGCACCGCCATGAGGCAGCAGCTCTCGCTGTGCTGTCTCGGGCTGCGTGACGCGCCGCTGCCCCGCCAGGCACACCAGACGCATGGTGCCTGGGAGTAGCGCGCAGCGTGTGCACCGCGTCCAGGCGCATCGGGCCTCCTTGCAGAGGTTGATGCGCGTGCCTGGGAGCAGCACACCGCGCACGCATGCCCCGCCGCCGAGCGCGGAGCGCGGCACCCACACTCGGGGTGCTGATGAGGCCGGCGAGCCCCAAGCTCCGGGCGAGTGCACCCGTCTCGACGGGACGCATCGCCACGCGCCTGCAAGGAGGCCCACCCTTGCATGCGTGTCGCCACGAGGTGAGCACACCGAGGTGCTCACCCGCGCCCTCCCCTTAGGGCCACCGAGAGTGAAGCGTCCGGGAGCGGACCGCTTTTCTTTTGGGGGGGAGAGAGCGCGCCGCGAGTGGCAGATGGCAGCCACCGCGAGCGCGCCAGGCGCACCGCCATGAGGCAGCAGCTCTCGCTGTGCTGTCTCGGGCTGCGTGACGCGCCGCTGCCCCGCCAGGCACACCAGACGCATGGTGCCTGGGAGTAGCGCGCAGCGTGTGCACCGCGTCCAGGCGCATCGGGCCTCCTTGCAGAGGTTGATGCGCGTGCCTGGGAGCAGCACACCGCGCACGCATGCCCCGCCGCCGAGCGCGGAGCGCGGCACCCACACTCGGGGTGCTGATGAGGCCGGCGAGCCCCAAGCTCCGGGCGAGTGCACCCGTCTCGACGGGACGCATCGCCACGCGCCTGCAAGGAGGCCCACCCTTGCATGCGTGTCGCCACGAGGTGAGCACACCGAGGTGCTCACCCGCGCCCTCCCCTTAGGGCCACCGAGAGTGAAGCGTCCGGGAGCGGACCGCTTTTCTTTTGGGGGGGAGAGAGCGCGCCGCGAGTGGCAGATGGCAGCCACCGCGAGCGCGCCAGGCGCACCGCCATGAGGCAGCAGCTCTCGCTGTGCTGTCTCGGGCTGCGTGACGCGCCGCTGCCCCGCCAGGCACACCAGACGCATGGTGCCTGGGAGTAGCGCGCAGCGTGTGCACCGCGTCCAGGCGCATCGGGCCTCCTTGCAGAGGTTGATGCGCGTGCCTGGGAGCAGCACACCGCGCACGCATGCCCCGCCGCCGAGCGCGGAGCGCGGCACCCACACTCGGGGTGCTGATGAGGCCGGCGAGCCCCAAGCTCCGGGCGAGTGCACCCGTCTCGACGGGACGCATCGCCACGCGCCTGCAAGGAGGCCCACCCTTGCATGCGTGTCGCCACGAGGTGAGCACACCGAGGTGCTCACCCGCGCCCTCCCCTTAGGGCCACCGAGAGTGAAGCGTCCGGGAGCGGACCGCTTTTCTTTTGGGGGGGAGAGAGCGCGCCGCGAGTGGCAGATGGCAGCCACCGCGAGCGCGCCAGGCGCACCGCCATGAGGCAGCAGCTCTCGCTGTGCTGTCTCGGGCTGCGTGACGCGCCGCTGCCCCGCCAGGCACACCAGACGCATGGTGCCTGGGGGTAGCGCGCAGCGTGTGCACCGCGTCCAGGCGCATCGGGCCTCCTTGCAGAGGTTGATGCGCGTGCCTGGGAGCAGCACACCGCGCACGCATGCCCCGCCGCCGAGCGCGGAGCGCGGCACCCACACTCGGGGTGCTGATGAGGCCGGCGAGCCCCAAGCTCCGGGCGAGTGCACCCGTCTCGACGGGACGCATCGCCACGCGCCTGCAAGGAGGCCCACCCTTGCATGCGTGTCGCCACGAGGTGAGCACACCGAGGTGCTCACCCGCGCCCTCCCCTTAGGGCCACCGAGAGTGAAGCGTCCGGGAGCGGACCGCTTTTCTTTTGGGGGGGAGAGAGCGCGCCGCGAGTGGCAGATGGCAGCCACCGCGAGCGCGCCAGGCGCACCGCCATGAGGCAGCAGCTCTCGCTGTGCTGTCTCGGGCTGCGTGACGCGCCGCTGCCCCGCCAGGCACACCAGACGCATGGTGCCTGGGAGTAGCGCGCAGCGTGTGCACCGCGTCCAGGCGCATCGGGCCTCCTTGCAGAGGTTGATGCGCGTGCCTGGGAGCAGCACACCGCGCACGCATGCCCCGCCGCCGAGCGCGGAGCGCGGCACCCACACTCGGGGTGCTGATGAGGCCGGCGAGCCCCAAGCTCCGGGCGAGTGCACCCGTCTCGACGGGACGCATCGCCACGCGCCTGCAAGGAGGCCCACCCTTGCATGCGTGTCGCCACGAGGTGAGCACACCGAGGTGCTCACCCGCGCCCTCCCCTTAGGGCCACCGAGAGTGAAGCGTCCGGGAGCGGACCGCTTTTCTTTTGGGGGGGAGAGAGCGCGCCGCGAGTGGCAGATGGCAGCCACCGCGAGCGCGCCAGGCGCACCGCCATGAGGCAGCAGCTCTCGCTGTGCTGTCTCGGGCTGCGTGACGCGCCGCTGCCCCGCCAGGCACACCAGACGCATGGTGCCTGGGAGTAGCGCGCAGCGTGTGCACCGCGTCCAGGCGCATCGGGCCTCCTTGCAGAGGTTGATGCGCGTGCCTGGGAGCAGCACACCGCGCACGCATGCCCCGCCGCCGAGCGCGGAGCGCGGCACCCACACTCGGGGTGCTGATGAGGCCGGCGAGCCCCAAGCTCCGGGCGAGTGCACCCGTCTCGACGGGACGCATCGCCACGCGCCTGCAAGGAGGCCCACCCTTGCATGCGTGTCGCCACGAGGTGAGCACACCGAGGTGCTCACCCGCGCCCTCCCCTTAGGGCCACCGAGAGTGAAGCGTCCGGGAGCGGACCGCTTTTCTTTTGGGGGGGAGAGAGCGCGCCGCGAGTGGCAGATGGCAGCCACCGCGAGCGCGCCAGGCGTCAGGTGAGGACCTGTTCATTCCATCCACCTGAGCAGTGGCTCTAGCCTCGGCATAGCCAGGCGACAGGTGAGAACCTGTATAATCCATCCACCAGAGCAGTGGCTCTAGCCTCGGCATAGCCAGGCGACAGGTGAGAACCTGTATAATCCATCCACCAGAGCAGTGGCTCTAGCCTCGGCATAGCCAGGCGACAGGTGAGAACCTGTATAATCCATCCACCAGAGCAGTGGCTCTAGCCTCGGCATAGCCAGGCGACAGGTGAGAACCTGTATAATCCATCCACCAGAGCAGTGGCTCTAGCCTCGGCATAGCCAGGCGACAGGTGAGAACCTGTATAATCCATCCACCAGAGCAGTGGCTCTAGCCTCGGCATAGCCAGGCGACAGGTGAGAACCTGGATAATCCATCCAACAGAGCGGTGGCTCTAGCCTCGGCATAGCCAGGCGGCAGTTGGAGATCTGGATAAAAGCTCTGCGCATCCGAAGAGGCGGTAGGGGTTTAAAACCTTTCCTCCGGGCCGGCATCCCGAGAACTGTCAGGTAATTGGCAAACCTATTGTCATCACCTGTAAGTGTACCGTGTTGGAAGGTTTGAAACCTTGAGCGTGGTAATGGATGTGAGATCTCGAGCCTTGGGGGAGCCTGGTAGTGCAGATGGCAGACCGGTGAGAGGCCGACCCTTGTGCTTAAGAGGTTGATCTCCTTATTGCGGTGTGTCTTGGGAAGTGTAATGTCATCCCGGACAACAGGCGGCTGAGACCTGTATAATCATCCTGAGCAACAGTAGAAGATCTGTATAAAAACTTTACTGGTCCGACGTGGTCAGCGTGGACGTGACCTTCCCTAAGGGGGGAGGGGGGAGTTGTGCTAGGAGGCAAGCACAAGAGCAAGAAAAACGGCTAAGTACAAAACGCAAGAGTACTCAGTACGGAGTACAGTAGGACCGATCAGAATGATGTTGATGTGAGGTGCCTAGCCTGTTGTACGGAGTACTCAGTACAGTTGAGTTATGGAGAGAGTTCCTGAATGCATAAGAACTCTAAGTGTAACCAGTTTCGGAGATGAGAACTGAACTGAGAATTGTAAGCCGTAACTGCTGTAAAAAGCATAGCTATAAAGATTTACGAAACCGAAGTCTTGTAGTAATAACTTGAAGGATTTACGAAACCGAAGTCCGATAGTTGACCATACGTAAGCATACCTCGTGCGGTCGTTTAATAAGTGTAGAATAGTATAAGCCCGAAAGTGTAAAGAAGAGAAGAAACTGGAGTGGTAGCCTCCTACAATCTTGGCTCGGGAACAACGTTTAGTGCGGGATAACAAGGCAGCCGACTGGACACCCACCGAGGCCACCAGGAAGCTCAGCCTGTACAGTCGGCTTGACCCGGTGTTCTACGCCGCGGTCAAGGTGCGTTACCCCATGGTAGCCGATCTCGCGGCGGTTTCCCTCGGTGCTCTGCGCTCTCTGGTTGTGGAGATTTACCAGGCATGGGCGCAGACGGAAGTCGGGAAGGCCTTGCTGGCTAAGCCCGCAGGTGGTGGCACGTCGGCCATGCTCACCAGCAGCGAGCACCAGGCGCTACTGGACAAAATCAACGAGCTGGCCGCGCTGGTTCAGCAAAGGTACGAGGCGGCTCCGCCGGTGGTGCAGCGGCAGCAGGACCCGCCGCAGCGGCAGCACGGCCAGCGCCGGCGGCAGCAGCAGCGCCGGCAGTCGCAGCGGGGCTTCCGCATGGGGGTCCAATCCCCACCGGCAGTGGGCTACGATCGCGACGAGCAGCGGGCGAAGCCGCTGTGTGCCCGCTGCAAGAAGACTGGTAAGGATCTTTACCATTTCTACCGCGACTGCCCTCTTGGCGGTCGCCAACATTCCCCCACTTCCGCCGCGGCTTTCTGCGTACCCATCGACGAGGAGGATGCGGAGGGAGTCCATGCGCTAGCCATGTGTGCTCTCTTCCAGGAGGCGGCGGATGATGGGGCTGAGGCTTTTGCCCGCGCGGCGACGGCGTACGGTCCGCCAGCGGTGCTGTGCGGGGGTGTTGTAGGAGGCATCGACGTGTCGGCCTACGGCTTCTCCGTTGACGCGGCGCCACCAGTGGCGGCTACGTCCGGTGACGACATCCTGCAGCGGCTGGACGACCTCGCGGCGAAGGTCAACGCGGCGGTAGAGCCTAAGGTACATTACACTCACGCCTCTTTCCCGCCGCCTGGGGGCATTGCGACGCAGGCTTCGGCTCTGGTGTGTGACACTGCAGGCGCAGGTATCACACCGGATGAGCAGGTTCCGGCAGGTGGTGCGGCGGCATCGGCATCCGCCGTGCCGGCCCCTGCTATGCCTGTCTTGGAGAATGAGAAAGAGCTCCTGGAGCTCTACGGCTACGGCCCGCCCGTGTCCCTTCAATCGACGCGGGTGACCACCACGGAGAAGTCAGGCGGTGAATTCGCGGGGGTTGTGGAAACTGTCAACCACGCCGCGGTTGCGCCGGTTGACTTGACCGGCTACGACACCGACGACTATGAGGATTTTGCAGACGGCAGCTTCGCCGTCAAGCCGCGGGCTCCGGCCATCTCGGCCAATCATGCGTCAGAGCCCGCAGCCCACGTGCCTGAGTCTGGTGGTGCTTCCCGCACCTATGGGTGTGGCAAGCCGCCATGGGGCTTCCCCGCACATGCGGGCCCGTGGGGGTTTCATTACCTTCTCTCCCTTATCCTTTTCATCATTCTCGATCATGGGTGTGGGAGCTGCCGCCTACACGGCGGCCAATGACATCGACTCTGTGCAGGTATCGGGTCGGGCTGCACCGCAGCCTGACCCGTGCAGAGGGGATTTATGCATCTACCCTGGTATTTCCGAGCTGGACCCCGTCACTCTGGATGCAGTACCTTAATCACTCAGTAATAAGAAAACCCGCCAATAAGAAAGTAGCCAGCTTTTTTGATTTCTTCACAATATTTAACACATAACACTCCATATTTAAGATCTCTATATAAATAAGAAAGTTGCTAGGCTGACCTAAAATTCCTGTTTTCTTAAAATTGAGTGTTTACTGTACTGCACTCCCTGGGTGCTGCGACGGTGGTTCACCGGCCGCCTGACCCACTGGAGAGCAGTGCTGCAAGTTGCTACCGTGGACATTGTGGTGACGGTGCCCCTCTGTACTTTGACCCCGAGTAGCTTTCCTTCTGGCTCTGGCAGTACACCGCTCTGGTGGTGTGCTGATATGTACTTTGACCTCAACATGGTCTTCAATTTGGTTTATGTTTCTGCTTTGACACCTTTAAATTATTCAAACTGACTTGCTGACACAGTGCCTTTCAGTAGTTTAGCAGGACCTGAGTGCCTGTATGTTTCTGCTCTTGTGCCGGCTAGAGGGTTCCAGATTGTGTATCAGAATAGCACAGTTGGATTAGCAGTTAGGAATTGTCACCCTGGCTTCTGCCCTAACTTATCCTAACTTCTCTGACTTACCTGTCAGTCACCACCCACAGTGCTGGGGTGGTGTGCTGAAATCTGTATAGGCAGCCCTGACCGGGAGTCCCGGTGCAGGCCCCTATGACAGATTCCTAGGTAGCCAACACTGGACCGTGACTGATCCGTAAGCCTGTGCTGTGACACACCGAGTGTCACAGGTAGCTAGTCTCGAGACCGTTCCGACTCCGTGACCGTTCCGGGTATATCTAGCTTAGGGTTTATTTCTTATGACAGAGTTTATCTATATTGGTTCCAGGACTGTCTGATATCCGTGAACCGGGATATTCCGGTACAAGCCAATCCGGCGAATTGTGATACTATGTGTTGTCCGACATGTAAATCTTCTTCTGAAATCTGATCTGGAATCATCGACTATTCCCCAATCGCTCGACCATGTGGATATAGAGACATTCCCCATTATTCGCGAATGTGTCATACTGTCGCAGTTCCTATGCCCTAAATCGTTGGCAATAATGCATGCTACTAAGCAGTTCTCAGCACATACACTGCTCCTTATGCCGGACACCTCACACTTACTTTCGCATACGCTAACAGATATCAAGGCAGGGTGAATATACTATATCATATAAAATATAACAGTATGCATCAAACTAACGGTGGGTATCGGTCGGAATGTGTGTAGCTCGAATATGTCTAAGGAATACAGATACTATTGTAAGTATGGTGTGAGGCACAAGCTAGTCATGTACTACATGTCGAGTGATGTCACTAGAAGGACTGAGAGTGAGAATGCACATGGCACCCACGGGGGTCCGAAATGACCATCTAGGGTATTTGGGTATTGGACGGGGACTTCTCCAATGTATACTATGAATGTTAATAGCAATATCACCTATTGCCTTGCCGCGGTTTCCTAGGTTGACATGACCTAGATGAGCCTTTTCGGGGCGCGCTATGAGTACACAATTCCCAAGATTTCTTTTCAAATCGCCTATATTTCTTTCTCGGATTTCGCGACGTTACCCCTATATTTCGCATAAATTTCTCGCGAAATTCGCACGAAATCTTCCGGTATACCCTTATGAGTCTAAAATTTCGCGAGCTTCGTGAGCCTTACGTCATTAGTTAATTTCCGATTTTTAGAAGCCAAGAGAGTACCCTATTATGGGTTATCACGAGTCATCGATATTCCACTCAGATTTTTGGGTCTAGTATGAGGATATCTTTACAATGTCAAATTACATGCGCTTGTTATATCTAAGCATTAGGGAAACTGCTTTCGGCTCCTTCGAGCCTCGATGGCCATTGCCGGCTGTTTTCTTTCCTGCTGGCGGTTTTTGAGATATCTTGCGGTCTCTCTCGTGAGGTGCCATGCGAGGCCCATCATCATTGCTATCATCGGAGCGGTGACGTTTGAATCTATCGAATACGTTAACCACGGGTTGGATCTCTTTACGAGCTGCTCGCTCCTCTAATACTGCGAGCTCGGTCTCTGACTGCTCGTTTTCGTCGTCGGCCTCTGAGGGGTCGTCGTCGCCTTCGTCTGAAGCTGAACCATAACTGTTGAGCGAGAACTTAGAATGAGGCATATCGATATGCAATGCCAATCGAACCGCAGAGGTGTCTGAGAGGAACAGCCGCCGTGAAACCTAGAATCCTTGGAGTGTGCAGGAATGCATGACGTGCTGGCCCAGTCCTAGCTATAAAGTACTCCTACGTAGCTTAGTGCCCTCTACTGTAAACTGAAAATCAAAATCTGAAAATGCGAAATCTGAGCAATATGGCGAAATTTCGCCATATTTCCCGGGGGGGGGGGGTGAAATTTCGCCAAAAAAGGCCCAAATTTCGCGAAATTTTTCGATTTCGCGGGGGTATCTATATTTCGCAAAAAATTTCGCGAAATCCTGGGAAGCCCCTAGCTATGAGGATGATTCCAGCTCCCTCTGTTCTTCAGTTGCCTGCTTGCAGGATTACAGCGGACTTATGACATTGTCATTATTCTCAGCGTAAATGTTATATTATTATTACCTATTTCGATGTTGCCAATAACGATGGTGAAGTCTGGTTTGACTGATTCGGATCGGTTGAGGGTGTAAACGGTTGTCAAAGTCAGGGGGGGCATAAGACATCCAATAACATGTCATATCGATATCGAATCGATCCTGCATCGATATTTAACTGTTCTTGGTCCGTGATGACCGTATAAGAGGCCGGGACACAGCAAACGGTACTCGTTTTTCACAATTCACTTCGGGGTATACAGCTCCACAGAATTCAGCGCCAAACAAAAATAATGCACATTAATAGCAATTATCGCCTTGCAAATGGGCTTTACAAAAGGAAATAGACTTGGCAGAAGGTCCACAGTTGCCCTACAGCAAGGTGCATCTACTCTACCTAGAGGGACAAGAGCAACAGGAGGCAGATGCGCCAGACAATTCGAGTGAGCCTGATGCTGCGCGCAAAGCTTACACGCGGACTCCGCCTGCAAGCAACCGAGACACAGCAAAGTTGGAGCGTATGCAAGCACTTAGGGGTACTGCAGAAAAGCAACTAGCAAGTCTCTCTAAGCAAGTTGAAGACTTAAAAGAACAACTTGCTGATGAGACATCACGGGCACGCAAATATGAGATGTTGGGTTTCAAGTGGAAGCAACGTGCGAAATAGCCTGGACCAAAGCAGAAGCTGCGACTGGTTCGGCGCAAGGAGCTGGCTGAACACGCCCAAAGTCCCCGGCTTAGGAAAAAGCACTTACAGCGTATGATAGCTGACCTGGACGGATACATCAAGGCCAAGTTCAAAGCCTATGCTGATGGGGAAGAGGCCATGGTGGGATTACTGAGTGACCATTCAGAATCAGAACATGTCAAGCGGCTACTCACCAAACTGGTGAACAGGCTTCCACACCTTACAAAGAGCGTGCAGCGTACCGTAGTTCGTCGTATCGAGGCACACTGGACTGCAGAGGTGGGCTTGGTCATACGCCTTCGATGCCGGATTCCTGAACGGCCATACCAATACTTGATAAACGCACTCAGTTGCAAGTATTCTCCCGACACCGACAAGTACCAGAAACACTACGCATAGCACCAGGAGTAACTATGTCCTCGTTGGGCAGGCACGCAAGCAAAAACAACACGGTGCAGCTTATGAATAAGTATTTCGAGACTGCAAAGCCAGAGGCCCTAGTATTCCCTACGTTTCTGGACGCGTGCAATACATCGTATTGAACACATATTGCAGGCATATTGCACGCGTATTGACAATAAATGTTCAATACAATAAAAAATGTTACAATATGTGTGCAATATGCCTGCAAGCGCTCCAACATGTGTGCAACATAGTATTAGAATGAGCCCTCACGTATTGGAGACATATTGAAGTTCTGATGCAGAGAGTTATTTCAATATGCCTTCAACATATGTGTAGTATAGGGTTGGAGACATGCACCATGCATGTCGCAAACACTATGAAGGCATGTTGCAGACATATTGCCTACATATTGTATACATATTGTATACATATTGTATACATATTGTAAGTCAACATTCAATATGTTGGATACACACTGCGGACCTACTGCATACGTATGTATTGAACATGTAAATTCAATATGTTGTATATATATTGTGGACCTATTGAATATGTATTGAAACGGAACATTCAGTATGTTGGATACATACTGCGGACATATTGCATACGTATTGAACATGTAAATTCAATATGTTGTATATATATTGTGGACCTATTGAATATGTATTGAAACGGTACATTTAGTATATTGGATACATACTGCGGACCTATTGCACACATATTGAACATGAAAATTCAATATGCTGTATATATATTGCGGACATATTGCATATGTATTGAAACGGTACATTTAGTATGTTGGATACATACTGCGGACCTATTGCATACGTATTGAACATGAAAATTCAATATGCTGTATATATATTGCGGACATATTGCATATGTATTGAAACGGTACATTTAGTATGTTGGATACATACTGCGGACCTATTGCATACGTATTGAACATGAAAATTCAATATGCTGTATATATATTGCGGACATATTGCATATGTATTGAAACGGAACATACAGTATGTTGGATACATACTGCGGACCTATTGCATACGTATTGAACATGCAAATTCAATATGCTGTATATATACTGTGGACATATTGCATATGTATTGAAATAAAAGTTGCCTATATTGGATATATACTGAAGACCTATTGCATGCATATTGCACAGACATATTCAACATGCTGCAAGTATGCTGTGGACCTATTGCATATGTCAACGAGAGGCATATTGAACACAATTAATATTGAATACAATTACAAATTGTCAAATTTGTTTCACAAATGCTCCCCCTGCCGTACGTAGGCTACGTCCACTACAAGGTTTTTTATTTTTGTTCTTCCCTCGCGCATGAAGGCCTTCTGCAAGAGGAGGGACGCCTCCGAGCCGGGATTCCCCACTCGGTGGCTAGCGTCCATCCCTTCCGGGAGGCGCTTGTCCACCTCCTTCATGATGTAGGAGATGGCGCTGCGGACATATGCATATGGCTTCTCTTTGCAAAGCATCTTCATGTCGAGGATATCAGTTACCTGCAGCCCCACCAAACGAAATACATGTGTCAAATATTGGAAATATAGTACAGTACTATTACAGTACTATTACAGTACTATTACAGTACTATAACAGACATATTGTACACATATTGTGCACATATTGAAAGGGTTGGTGCGCACCTTGATACCGATGAGCCCCTCGGTGAGGGGGAAATCGGGGCCATCCATGATGTGGTTGGGGAGAATATCCCCAACCGCATTCGCCACCACCAACCCGGCGAACAGCCCGACGTTGGCCTTCAATCGGCCGGTGTTCGTCACGAGTCCGCCTTTGTCGGGACGGAGCGAACTCTTCATCGCTTCGTACTCCGTTTGAGCCCCCGCGTACACCACCACCTCTTTCCCCACCTTGAAGATGTCTTCAACATTGGGGGCTTCGGGCTTGGCAAGCTTGGCGGGCTTGGCCGGTGACGGGGCCGGTGACGCGGCCGCCTTGGCCTTGCCCTTTGCGGATGCGGAGGCGGGGCCCTCCGAGGCCTTGGCCTTGCCCTTTGCGGATGCGGATGCGGAGGCGGGTGCTTTTTTGGCCTTGGCCTCCACCTCCTTTTTCTTGGCATCCGCCTCCAGGCGGTCAGCCTCCTCCTCGTCGTCCTTGTCGGGGGCGTTGTGGTCGTAGAGATAGGCGACTGCAAACAAAAAATGCTATCAACCGTAAGTTTTATGTCGTATGTGTACAGTATGTTACAGGTATGTTACAGGTATGTTGCAGGTATATTACATACATATTGCAGGCATATTGTTGCCCTACCTTTCAAAAAGGTGCACAAGTATGCTGAGTATGCTCAAGGTGTGCTGTGGCATGCTTCACATATACTGCGAGCGTGTGTCAAGTGTATTAGTAGAGGGTGGGAACGTACCCAGCCGCTGTCTTGCCTCCCCTTGCAAGCACTCCACCTTGCTGTTAGGCCCCTCCTCCAATTCGAATTCGGGGAGGGCTTTGAGCACCTCCATCTTCTTGGCGATTTGCCGCACCGGGCATGTGGTAGGGACCCCCTCCTCCATACACGTGGTGTACGGATGTAGCTTTTGGGGGTCCACCCACGTACACATTCCGGTTTTCGTGTCGGTCGCCCACCGGCCGCACTTCCAAAGATATCGGTTGTTGTTCACGATCGAACGGGCTTTCGCCCGCACGAAGGAGTTAGTGGGCGCGGTCGCCCACTTGCAGCGGTTTTGTACCGCGGTGACGTACTTCGACACCGCGGACTCTTGCTTCGGCACGTGAAGTAGGGGCTCAAGACGCCCGTCCTTCACGCGCAATTCTGCAAGTAATTCTCCCCAAACCCTTCCCAAATCAATATTTTTTCATGCAACGAAGGAACCAAGTTAAGTAAACGAAGCAGTGTCGACAACGGAGCCAACGGAGCCACCTCGGAGCCTGGTGTCCACCGGCTCCTGCGGAGCCGGACCCTCATATTCGACGGCTCCTACGGAGCCGGGATGGGACGGAGCGTGGTGCTTGGCAGCTCCTCCGGAGCCAGAGCCTCATTTTTTTCGGCTCCTGCGGAGCCGGAGCTTGGCGAACCCTCACTTTTTCGCGCTCCTACGGAGCCGGAGCCTAAAGCTTTCAAGCTCCGCCGGATTGCGCGGAACGATCGGATCCTACCGTGTTTTTGTGCATGTTTTAGAATGGCACCAAGCGCGCCAAGAAGCGCGTCGCTCGGACCGGGTTTAGACTCCTCGCCAGTGGATTCGGCATAGTCGAAAATGATTTACAACGATGTCACCTGAGTGCGGGGAGCCGGTCCGTGCACCGCGCCTTAGCACCGCTTCGGAGCACACCACCGCCGGGCGGATTGATAAATATCTAATCCTCTAAAATAACAGCCCAAATTACGCATAAATTTCCTGGAGTTTTAAAGGGGTTATGCCTGATACGTTTGATAGCTTGAAATGACGGCATTGAACTCCTCTACACGTGGCACGAAATTACGGGACGAATGGATAAGCGAGGCGTATGTTATGGTCCGATCAGTAAACCCTATCATTATAACGACACATGTCGCACGTTTCCCTGAAAATTTCGATTCCACCGAATACTGACCGCATGCCTACGTTCGATAGCTTGAAATGACGGCATTGAACTCCTCTACACGTGGCACGAAATTACGGGACGAATGGATAAGCGAGGCGTATGTTATGGTCCGATCAGTAAACCCTATCATTATAACGACACATGTCGCACGTTTCCCTGAAAATTCCGATTGCACCGAATACTGACCGCATGCCTACGTTCGATAGCTTGAAATGACGGCATTGAACTCCTCTGCACGTGGCACGAAATTACGGGACGAATGGATAAGCGAGGCGTATGTTATGGTCCGATCAGCAAACCCTATCATTATAACGACACATGTCGCACGTTTCCCTGAAAATTCCGATTCCACCGAATACTGACCGCATGCCTACGTTCGATAGCTTGAAATGACGGCATTGAACTCCTCTACACGTGACACGAAATTGCGGGACGAATGAATAAGCGAGGCGTATGTTATGGTCCGATCAGTAAACCCTATCATTATAACAACACATGTCGCACGTTTCACCTGAAAATTCTAACTTCTAGGCACAGATTCTAACATGTAATTTCAATGAGTAATTCGAAAGGTATGCATTTATCAATGAAACACTGGCACGGTTTCTATACCAATTTCATCATACATATTTCAAGTGTTCACATAAAAGTGTGATTAGATAATGTTTTTCACTATGCAAGAAGACATTATGTTGTGGACGGCTCGCTACCGTGACTGATTCCTAGCGGCACATTACTCCTCATCACTCAAGTCTGATAGATCTTCTTCCCCATTACCTATGCTGCCGTGCTCTTTCACGTATGCCTCAACAATAGCAGCAACAGTGGGCCGCAAGAAGTACAGTAACAGTTGCTTCGGATAAACATGTAAATTGACATCGGCTTTGCTGACAAGGAACCAGCATGATAATCTGCCAACAAAGTCCCCGCTGCACTAAACACACTTTCAACATTTGCTGAAGCAGCCTTCTTACAACCTGCATCTCCACGAAATACGGCGGTGTGAATAGGGAGATCACACGCCACGTCATTGTAAAAGGCCACTTGATCAAAGAGACCTGTTCGCTTCTGGCATACATACTTCCCACTTGTGACCGCAGCTCTACACTTCAAAGTGAACGTCTCCTTTTCAAGCCGGATCTTTTCTGCCAAAGTGGTTCACACACTTGATCATCTTCCCCCGATCTTTCCCCTTGACAACCAAATGTTCACCGGATCCCTTAAAGTCAAAAAAACGTGTACACGAACGCAGTATTAGCTTCCCCTCGCGCGGTGTTGCCACCATTGGCAGGGGCCACCGAGAGCTGGGTCGTATTCGGGATGAACTGCAACTCCTCGTCGCGACAATCCTTGTAGGTGTCGTGACGAAACCTATTCCACTGATCGAGGCGCATCCAGTACCCTTCGTGGTTTGGCTCGTCCAAAACATCATCTGAAACCTATGACACGCACCGAGAATACGAATGCGATTAGGTAGTATGTTCTCAAGGTATATTAAGTACACTAATAACCGCACCGCTACTTACGAGCGTAGGCGGCTTGCTTATAGTATTAAAGCTGGATAATTATACCTGGAACCGTATCCCCTCGGTCTTGGCGCATGAGCGTCCAGTTCCGAACTGGCGAACTTCTTGATACTCCACCGCAGTCGCCGAGAACGTCTTGGCTCTCTCGCTCGGTGACATGGACGTGAACCACGACCCGGTATGCTCACCACGACAGCCATATCGACTTGTTCAGGACCTGGGTATTTTTTGATGATCTCGCAAGGGAGTGAGGTCTGAACAGCTGCAGGCCTTGGAGGGGCCATGGTGAGATGGTGGGCGGACCGCGACTGCGCCATTCAAAGCTAACTCAGGATTTTTGTCTACCCCGTAAAATGTTGTTAGATCCGCCCGGATTCGGAGCCGGAGCGTGACAAAATATGAATCCGCGGAGCGCAGATCGCATCGGAGCCTAAAGTTTCACGGCTCCGCGGGCTCGGAGGCTGATTATATTTTGCACCGTCGGAGCCAGATCAGCACGGAGCTTGAACTCGGTTGGCTCCTACGGAGCCAGAGCCTGACTTTTCAACGCCCCGTCGGAGACGGAGCAATGCGAATCCTCGATCTCGCGGGCTCCTACGGAGCCGGAGCCTGGTAAAATCGGTGCTCCGTACAACGGAGACGGAGCTGCTCCGGATCCGTTGTCGGCACTGAAACGAAGCCGCATGCTTAGTACGTACCAAACTCCTCGTGACATGCTTTAATTAGTTGAGCTTCGAACGCGCTTCGAGCCCCCTTGCGCCTTTTTTTGCTCCCTTCCCCCCCTCCCTCCTCATCGTCCTCGTCGTCTTCCTTCGCCCTTTTCTTGCCTTTGTCGAGGAAAGCCAATGGGGTTTCCTCGATCCCTTTGGGCTCGCTAGGTGTCCCCTTTGCCCTCACCTTCGCAACGTAGTCAACGAAGCCCTCGTGCGTATGCTCAACGCCAAACAGCTCGCAGCTTTCTACATACTCAGCGTGCAACTCTTTGACTGACATTTTTCTTACACCTCTGCTGGCTTTTCTTACACCTCTGCTGGCTTTGTTTACACCTCTGCTGGCTGGTGCTGGAACGTGCTGGAAGGGCGGCTGCTGGAACGTCAACGTGCTTCCAGGAGGCCTTCCGTACGTTGCCGTGATGCGATGGGTGTTACCATGCATCGTGCACGCATGTTGGCCGCATGTATCGGGCGCATTGCACCTGCGACGACCGACCGTTTGGAAATGCATTTTGAAATTTCGTCCATCGTGCATCTCGATTGTCATCGCGCTCTTTTTCTTTTTTTTGGGGGGGGGAACGTCTAACCCGATTTTTCATTTGTGTTCATACGTTACTGTACTGTAACCCAGTACGCAACATCTTTTCAATCACGTTGTCACAATGGTCTAGTGGTTGGCCGTCGGTCTTCAAAGCCTGCGGTAGTGGGTTCGAGTCCCACTGGAGGTATACACCTTGTCTGCGAGGAGTTGAGCTCCGCCTCGCTGGCGAAGTGTACCACCTCCATCTAAAGGTCAATGACAACCTTTTTTTTCCAGGCCATCTCAGGGGTCATTTTGGGGGTACTTCTTGAGTTACGAATTCGGCCGTTCGATTCACGAACGAGGGGTGCAGATTCTCCTAAAAATTAAAATTCCAAAATTGTTTCCCCGAAAATCGTTCAATCTGTTCAATACTACTGCAATACGTGAGGGCTCACTGCAATACGTTACCGCTTGCAGGCGTATTGAAATGGCGTATTGGAGATGGGTCGAAAAAGTGCCAAGTCAGTTTTGCGAAGATCCGTCTGACGTGGCACTGGCAAAGCTGACATCAGCAGTTTTCAATACATCTCCAATACGCCATTTCAATACGCCTGCAAGCGGTCGCGTATTAGAATGAGCCCTCACGTATTGAAGTAGTATTGAACAGATTCTCCTCTAAAAAGTTTTTTAAATTTTTGTAAAGGTCAATATGCGTGCAACCGCGTGCAACCGCCTGCAGAGCTCAAGGCAGGGATCACTTCAATACGTGAGGGCTCACTTCAATACGTGAGGGCTCACTTCAATACGTGAGGGCTCAAGACCTTGAGCCCTGCCTTTAGCCCCCCCTTTCAGTATGCTGCGGAAGTGTTGAAGTGAGCCCTAAAAAAGTTGAAAAAACATGTTCTTCAATTCTGGTGAGACTTGTTATATGGACTCAGGAGCTATATTTTGCGACATAGCTTGTGTGCGTTTTTTGTGGGGGGGGTCCGAAAACCTACTTTTGGGTTATTGCTTTACTTGAAAGTTCCTTCAGCATATCGTCAATATGTCCGCAGTATATGTCCAACATATTACAGCATAGTTGCAGTACATTTTCGAAGGGTGATGGGCGTGGTAAAGGGGACTTCAATGCAGTATGGTCCGAGGAGATCAAATTGTTCATGGTGAAAAGCGACCTCGCCATGAACGATCCCCTCAATCATCATCACCAAGTGATGCGGAGCGACATCGAACCGGCTTGCCTTCGGCTAGAGCCGCCGCCCTCGTCCAAGGGAAGGCGGCCCCCCCCGTACAACAATCTTCGTTAGCCAAGCGCGCGATGAGAAATCCCGCGCAAGGCGGGTGCTTAGCCGATCGAGAGCCGATCAAACCTTCCAATGCTCAGGAGGGTACATCGCTCAAACCCCCTCCCAATATCAAGCTCATATTCCCGGAAGGTTGGAGTACCGCGGAAGGCTTCCGCGACCCGGAGTATGAAACGATTACGAAGAAGGAACGCCTTTTGGCATGGATTGCGCCTCCACATCTTCCAATATCTACGAGGGAACTGGAGTTGTCCGCGAGGTAGCACCCTTTCTCTTTCTTCTCGACGTTGAGGTTGTGTCTTTCTTGCTTCACAGGACTCTTTGCTACATGTATGCAACATGGTTACCATATGTTGCATACATATTGAGATTATATTGTAGGGATCCTGGAACACATTGCAGGAAAGTCGATGCGCACTATGTGGAAGTGGACACGGTATGGCATCATAAGTGGCTGCCAACGCGACTGCTCCCGCACGATTTCTCCAGATTGGCGCACGATTTATCTCCAGACAATACCGCGTGGCCGACTTGGTTACCACCTTCCGACATCTTGGAGCTAGAACCGGCAACGGTAACCTTTAAGGGGAAATCGTTTCGACTTGTTCCACCGGTGCCTAATTGCTTGCAACGGATTGTCGAAAGGATTCGTGGCATGCAAGAGGCAAGGTAAGGGACTCTCGCGGGGCATGATTTCCCTCCCACCATTCATCACGTGGCTCGCTGCAATAGTGCTGCAGTACGCTATCGTGATGGTTGCAGCATGTTGATGGGATGTTGAAAACATGTTGGGACGATATTGTGCAGAGATGCGGGCGAGGCGCCCCCCGAGGCGCACGAGGCCCAAAGCAAGGAGTCCCCCCCGCCGCCCAATGCTGAGGCACCCACGAGCCCTCCACTAGCCGGCGGGAGTGCAAGGTAAGGGACTCTCGTGGGGCATGGTTTCCCTCCCACCATTCCTCACGTGGCTCGCTGCAATAGTGCTGCAGCACGCTATCGTGATGGTTGCAGCATGTTGATGGGATGTTGAACACATGTTGGGACGATATTGTGCAGAGATGCGGGCGAGGCGCCCCCCGAGGCGCACGAGGCCCAAAGCAAGGAGTCCCCCCCCGCCGCCCAATGCTGAGGCACCCACGAGCCCTCCACTAGCCGGCGGGAGTGCAAGGTAAGGGACTCTCGTGGGGCATGGTTTCCCTCCCACCATTCCTCACGTGGCTCGCTGCAATAGTGCTGCAGCACGCTATCGTGATGGTTGCAGCATGTTGATGGGATGTTGAAAACATGTTGGGACGATATTGTGCAGAGATGCGGGCGAGGCGCCCCCCGAGGCGCACGAGGCCCAAAGCAAGGAGTCCCCCCCGCCGCCCAATGCTGAGGCACCCACGAGCCCTCCACTAGCCGGCGGGAGTGCAAGGTAAGGGACTCTCGTGGGGCATGATTTCCCTCCCACCATTCATCACGTGGCTCGCTGCAATAGTGCTGCAGTACGCTATCGTGATGGTTGCAGCATGTTGATGGGATGTTGAACACATGTTGGGACGATATTGTGCAGAGATGCGGGCGAGGCGCCCCCCGAGGCGCACGAGGCCCAAAGCAAGGAGTCCCCCCCGCCGCCCAATGCTGAGGCACCCACGAGCCCTCCACTAGCCGGCGGGAGTGCAAGGTAAGGGACTCTCGTGGGGCATGGTTTCCCTCCCACCATTCCTCACGTGGCTCGCTGCAATAGTGCTGCAGCACGCTATCGTGATGGTTGCAGCATGTTGATGGAATGTTGAACACATGTTGGGACGATATTGTGCAGAGATGCGGGCGAGGCGCCCCCCGAGGCGTACGAGGCGCACGAGGGGCATGCTTTAGATGGGACCATTGGAAGTAGCATGCCTGACTTGCGGGCATCCTCAATGTCGACTAGTTCATCGTCCATATCGAAGAGCTTTTCCAGGTGATACATCTCATCATGTTTCCTTGCCTACTTGCTTTCGCCGTAACTATGCTGCAGCACGCTATCGTGATGGTTGCAGCATGTTGATGGGATGTTGGAAACATGTTGGGACGATATTGTGCAGAGATGCGGGCGAGGCGCCCCCCGAGGCGCACGAGGCGGCAAATTCAGCTGGTTTAGACGACGGCAGGTACTATTTCGGGATTTCTGGATTCATTGATGTAGTCACTGTTGACGCGGAACGTAGTCCTCACCAATTTCCACTTGACGTTACCCCCGAGGGAGACAACCTACCATCGAATGCGGAAGAAGCCTACGACTTCTTCGAAGCTCATCAAGCAATTTTGACACCGATCCGTATGGAAACTGTTGTCTACCTAGTACACGATGGCAACTTCGAGGCGACTACATACGGCTCGCTGCTGCCCGACGACTCTCAACTCGATAATCCTACACGAGACAATGTGCGGGAGGTTCGGTGCCTTGGGCGACATTGGAGGAGCGTTTCGACAATAAATGATTGGCCAGATTTGATCCGTGCGGTTGGAGTTTGGTCTTTAATTGCAGTTACCACGGATGCCATGGCTGCCGAGATGGAAGTAGAGCCCATGAGGTATGTACGAATATTTAGGCACCTCAACTTGCATACTGATTTTTCATGATATAATATGTTGCAATATATCAGAAACCGTTGCCGGTATATTGAATATGTATGGGAGATATACTGCGGTGGGCGAAGCAGATCTCCGGTGGAAGAGCCAGCTGAGGCGAAGGACACGGAGATGGGTGAGGTGAAGAACACGGCGGGCGAAGCCGATCCTTGGCTCTCGCTCCATGCAATGCATCGTCGAAATGTGGGCTCGGTAACATTGGAGCGAGGGCGGTTTATATGTGATTGTGCCATGTGCTACGGCGGAGTTGTACTAAAGGTGTTGAGCAAGGCCACCCGCACACGACATCGGAAACTCCACGGGCAGATCCAGCCACCCGCACCGGACCCTGAAGAAATCGATGCTGTAGTTTGTGGCAACCGCGGCGAAACCTTAAGGTACTCTACGCCCTTTCTCTCCCATGAATGATTGGGCAAGCTTGCGTGACAACACATTCGCAATATGTTGACAACGTATTGAAGGTGCATTGCAACTCTCCTACAGACATACGGATGTGGACGTCACGATGGATGACAAGGAGGGCGAACATGCTGAGGAAGCCGGGAGGACAAGCGCAGAAGACGAGGTGGTACACGCACAACAGGACGTGGAAGCCAAGGATGTGTCGAGTCAAGGCGGCGAGGCCGGAGTTCCCGACGACGAGGATGGCGATGCGCCTAAGACCGAGGATGCCGATGGTGAGACCAAGGATGGCGGTGGGGAGGATTTGGGGTTCGATGAAGAAGACGACGGAGATGCCGTCCACTCCGTTAAAGCAGCGATTGCTACACAATTGGAAAGTATTGTGAATGCTGCAAAGGAGCTTTTCGGAGGGGAGACGGTAAGAACGCGTTATTATGCCAAATATCGTGCAGTGAACTGCACGTGCAATATGTAGTATGCATATCTCCTACATATTGACAATGTATTGCAGTATATTGCATATGTATTGACAACCACTGAAATTGCGATGTGTACGCAGGACCACAACGTGCGGCGATCAACTAAGCTCCTCGCGGATCTTCTGGAATGGAACTTGGAGGAAAACTTGACCCAAAAATCGTTTTCCTCGTTGTGTGAGATCCTACTTCACAACTTTGATGAGCTTCGCGAAACCCATTTCCCCTTGACGTTCGCTAAAGCTATGGGTACTTTCGACGCTTTTAGTACGCCGTACCAACGAGTGGACATGTGCGTCAATGGATGTTGTTTGTACGAGAAGGAGTTGGAGAACGCGGATCATTGTCCACACTGTAAAGAATGCCGGTGGCAAAGCTTTGGAGCGGCGGAGGAGGATGGCACTCCGGAGGATGGCACTCCGAAGAAGCCGCGATTGCAATTCCTTTGGTGGCCCTTGAAGGAAATTTTCCGGAGGCTATTCCATTCACCTGAAGTTGCTGAGCTCATGCGGGCGCATGGCCGTCATACGTCTCCTGAAAGTGGACGCAAAGACACAATTTGGGGTAAGAGCCCAGCACGCGTCTATGATCCCAATGCTTGTGATAGGATCTGCAAAGGGCATATCTGCAATACACTTAACGTATGTCTTTGACATATTGCAGATGTACACATACAGTTGTATGTATACCGCGGTGAGTTGTATTTTGTCCGGAGTGTGCAGACGGAGATGCGTGGAAAGAGAAGAAGGCGCGGTACCCAGAGTTTTTCCAGGAGTTGCGGAATATAATCATCCTGTTCTGCGCGGATGGGGCTTCCGTATGGAAAAACAAGGCGGGCGTGTTTCCCATGTATTTCCAAATCTTGAACTTGCCGCCGGAGATACGCTCCAAGTACGAGTACCTTGAGGTCTACGGTATTCTTAATGGCATCCATCCCGCCGATACGACTCTTTTGTACGACAAGCTGGTCGACGAGTTGGAGGAGTTGTGGGAGACGGGCTGCGGAGTTTGGGACGCCTTTTCCGAGGAGTATGTTCGTGTACGGTGCATGCTACTCGGGGTGATCATGGATTACAAAGGCTTGGTCGATGCCGGGAAGCGAATGGATGTAAACGCCTACAAGTGTTGCATGTTGTGCCGTACGAAAGGATGTCACAGTCCAGCGCTGGGAAGAATCTTCTACGCATTCTTCAAGCAACATCCTCCTGGTACGCTCTCATCGCTATGCCACCCAGTTTGATTGTTTGCAGCATGTTTGCAACATGCATCAACATGCCTGCAACATACCACAGATATGTTGTATTACTTGTGCACGTGCCATGCAGGGCCGCCGGAGAACTACACGCATGAGTTTGTCAAGCGAATGGGCGAAATACACGAGGCACTTTCCAAATCAGGTTGGTCGAAAGCGGACATGGCGGAACGTTTCTCGGCCACCGGATTCAAGTTGCCCGCCGCATTCGCAAGGTTGTCGTACTTTAACTTGGCGCTGGATTGGCTCTATGATCCTATGCACGAAATCATGAACTTGGGAAACAGGCTTGCAACAACGCTGCTTGGGCTGGATTTCAACGAGGCCGCGCGCAACTTTGCCGAGGAGGAGGGCCTGCACCCAGAATGGGGGCAAACGGAGTGGGTGCAGAATTCGAAAGGTGAGTTTTGTATTAGTGCAACATTTCTGTAATTGTGTTCAATATGTCATACACGTGTTGACGGTATACGGCAACACGGACAGGGGAACCGCATGAGGTGTACAAAATGACAAACGGTCCATGGGGGATCCCACCGCGTCCGAAGGCTTCGACCACCTTACGTTCTCGGGAAACAGCACTCGCCTTCTTGAAGGAGTTGCGGGGAGTCACCCGGTGGGGCGATGGGCATAAGCATTTGTTGCGCACCTCAACCGCCTCCAACGGCGCAAAATACGCAAAGCACCTCAAGGCGCATGCGGCTTTGAAGGCTTTCGAGTCCAAGTTGTTGGCGGTATTGTCCTCTTGGCCTCGCGATGATGGTGAAGTCGACAATGCGCTGCAGGACATTGTGTCCAAACTGACTATCATCATACGGGAATGCACTGCGCATTCCATAGAACCTCGGGTACGTATTCAATGTTGGTGTGATATGAGTTCCACATGTCACAGGTATGTTGAATATATGTTACAAACGTATTGATTCGTACGTGCAGGATATGGAGTATTTGAGAGAGCAGACCAGACTTTTCTTTGAGGACTTGGAAGCGAATGGTCCTCCACAGTGGCTTGCAATCAACACCCATAAAATCTGGCACTGGGCCGATCTGCTCCTGCGATTCGGACCTGTGCGTGAATGGTGGATGTATGCCTTCGAGTCCATGAATGGCAAGCTAGCTAGGTGGGTGAAGAACAATGCGTTCCCCGTGGCAAGCATCATGAACGGCTATCTAAGGTTGAAAACCTTGCGCTCCCTACGAGGCATCCTGACCATGCTCTTGAACCGAGAAAGAGCTACTGCCGGCCGTGTCCCGCGGGCTTTGATGGCGGGCCCCGCTCCCGGCATCGTGGTCACTACCTTCGGGGACAAGGGCAAGCCATTGGAGCTAACGTCCTTGGAGATTGACCAACTGACCCGCTGGATGCGAGCGAGTATTCCCGCTTACCGAAAGCTTTTTCAACAACATGCTGAGTACGACCTGTTCCGGCGGAGGTGCAACCTGCAAGCTCGCACGCATGTACTATCTGTAGTATACCTGCAACATATTGTCAACTTGTTTCTGTATGTTTATCATATATTGTAAGTATACTAAGAATATGTTGTCATCACAGGGAGAATGCCGCGCGCTCTAAACATGCAAATCCACGTTCTAGGTACCGACAAGAGGTGGGTGGCGTGCCCGCGATCGCGTTCGGTCCATTGGAGGACCCTGAAGGATGGCTTGGTCGTCAATACACGGCTTACGAGAAGTCGCTCATGATGGGTCCCGAACCCATGTGTTCCAAGTACAACAAGGTGAACATCGGCGGTGTCTTCTATCGCACTAGAGACGGGGACAAAGGGAAAGTGACAACCCAGTGTTTCGTCCGCGCATCCTTCCCCAAGAATGATGCCGATGCCGATGACGAGTGGGAGGACAGGTACGACCTCAACCACCAGTTTGCATGCTTCTTTGCCTTTTCGTATATCTCTGCAACATATATGCAATACGTCCCCAACATATTGAGGGTATGTTGTACGTATATTACAAAAACATTGAACATTTCGTGCGCAGGTATGGTATCATCAACGCCATTCTGCGGGTTAGCATTGGCGGTGTGCTCTACACTTTTTTAAAGTGTGATTGGCTACCCGTGCCCACGGAAGCTCAGATCGCAAGCTTCAAGCTGAAGAACTCCATCCTCGGCGTGGACAAGGTGTCCAAGGCTTACTACACCTTCAACCCATGGGACACCTCCAAGTACACTATGGACAACCGAGAGCCCTACCTACTGGCCAATCAAGTCCAAGCGCAAGTAGTGATAGTCAAACACCCCTGCATGGATTCAGCGGTGATACTTGATACGAGCGACCGCAATATGGAGAAACTTGCACTCGTTGATAGGCCCGTAGGTAGTGATGGTCACTTTGACACATGCGGGAAGTGTAGAGTCGGTGGCGAGCTCCTTCTGTGTGAGAGGGCAGGCTGCAAAGAGGCTATGCACGTGCGATGCGCAGGGCTCACCGACATCCCCACTGGAATGTGGTACTGCAGAAAGTGTGATGACGCATAGTAGTGCCTCTGTACACATTTGATATACCTGTAATATACCAGATACGTATTGCGGACATATTGTAAGTATTATGCAATATGTGAGCAGCAGGGGGGTCTTACCCCTTTACCCCATGCAGTCATGTGTTGCATAATTCACTCTGATTGTAGACATATTGCACATGTACTAAAGATATTCTGCATGAGGGAATGTTTCAATATGTGTTCAACACATATATTGCAAACGTGTTGAATGATTCATCTGATTGTAGACATATTGCACATGTACTAAAGATATTCTGCATGAGGGAATGTTTCAATATGTGTTCAACATATATATTGCAAACGTGTTGAATGATTCATCTGATTGTAGACATATTGCACATGTATTGAACGATTCCTTATGCGTGAATGTTTCAACATGTGTTCAACACATGTTCAGTACGTGTGTTGCAGGCGGTTGCAGACATATTGAACACCCCTCCAATCGTTTTGCCTTATTTCAATACATCGGGGCCCCAATTCAAAAAGCCCCCCAGAACCGACTTCTGCGATACGCGTCCAAATGCCGTGAAAACTTGTCCCCATAACGCTAGACCCTTCCTTAGATGATACCAAGTGCTAGTGGGTGAGTCTGACACCATTTGGGTGCCCATGCTAGCATACTCATTTTCGCTGTGTCCAGGCTGATCGCGGTTCAATAGTTTGGCCAATATGTTACACGTGTATTGGAATGTCCAGATATTAGCATACCGTCTCCAATATGCCTCCAATATGCCTCCAATACGTGTTCAACACGTGTATTGAACCCGTCTAGAAACGTAGGGATTGGGAAGTGTGGAGGGCGTGACACTCTCATTCAAGGAAGCTTTAATAGCATATTGTGAGCACTACTTACCCGAGTGCACTGATATCCAAGTGCAGGTTGCTGGTGACGCTGCGGGCGTGTTCCGAGGTGTTTCCCAACTATCGTTTGCACCTCAGCCTGGCCCTGACCCAGTATATTATAAAATAGAATTTAGTACCTTTGCACGTTCAATAAAAAACATCATTCCGAGTATATGTCGTAGTGCCCCGGGCACAATTATGCCACAGCCTATACATGCACGCATAGCAAATTCGAGCATGCGTAATATATGAAACATGCTAAAACCACACAGGCCGCACCACACATACACACATAACAATATTTATCCATCCAGGATACAAATGCATGAGCGCGGTCACACACACACACACACACGCACACGCACACGGCACAATTTATTGGGAAAATATTTTTCATTATGTTGGGTTGTCGTTGCATTGCCTCTCTCACTCTCCCCTCCCCCATCGCTCCCTCCCTCCCTCCCCCTCGCTATGTATATGTATATATATATATATATATATATATATATACATATATTCTGAATACACCTTGTTGTCCGGCGATCGATCGCAACACTAACATGTATGTATATATATATATATATATATATATCGTATATGTATGTATGTATGTTGTAGCACGGATGAGGGTGCGGGAAATTGTCATGGCATTTTGCATCCGACGAAACGGGGGGCTCCTCAGCTCCCCCGAACGTTTCCGTCCGTCACAACTCTAATATATATTAGAGTTTCAACGCTCGGGATCTTTTTGTACATCGAAAAATGACATGGCATCTGGGAATGGCATGGCATTGACATCATCCCACATCCCAAGTTCCGAGTGCTGCGGCACCGACTTCCACGCTGCTCATGCCGCTGCCGCTGCCGATCGCGCCTGCGCCATCGCCATCGCATGGCGTCTGCGACTCTTCCCGTCTCCTTGGGAAACCGAATCATCATCAATCGAGAATCATTGCCATGCGATAGCGATGCCATGCCATCGAATTCGATCATCGTGCGTGTTGTCAAAGTGTGGAGAGAAACAAAAGGTATATGTTGTCTTCATATTCGTTGCAAGAGGGAACCCAAAGGCCACAATCATTCTCTCAGTATTCCTGAATACTTCAAGATAACTGCCTGACCTGAAGCACGCACCCAACCTGGACTTCGATCTGGAGGTGAAAGAGGGAAAGGACCACAGAGTTAAAGACCTGTTACAGAGAGCTCAGGTGGTGAGACGACTGATGGTGCACGCAGGCTGCAGCCTGGAAGTCGCACAACATCGAGATACCGTACTTTATGGAGGCAGAAGGGGTGGTGGATATGAGCCTAAACCACACCAGTTCAAGGTAGGGGACTTCGTGTACATCAGACATAAGCCTCGCAACGGTATGGAGGTAGCGACCAAGCCAGCCATCCTCAAGTTGGTAAAGATACAACGGGATGGCGTGGTGGTGCTCGAGGACGCCGCCAGGCTCGGGGAGAAAAGTACTTTGCAGAGCATTGCACCGTGTTACCTGCAGGTCAAGGATCAGTGTGACTGCAGCGTAGCTGTGCCTAGCGAGCATCTGGCATGTGAAGTGTGCAGGAAAGCTGACGGGGAAGCGGGGATGTTGTTGTGCGACACATGCAACAAGGGGTATCATCTATGATGCCTCGCTCCAGTATTATCCGAGGTCCCCGAGGGTGAGTGGCTATGTCCCAGGTGCTCAGCCACGGGGATGCAAGCCGCTCACGCCGAGGTGGCAACCCAGGAGTCGAAGGCCTCTCGCGTGTTGGAGGACAGACTGGGGATGAAAGAACAACACTTAAACGAGAAGTTGTCCACAGACATGCGTCTGCTGCCAGCAGATGTGGGTCCTCGTCGCGTGGTTAAGGGAAGCAGGTCTCAGCCGTGGCAAGCCCTTTCTTCCCGGGACATATTGCAGGAGGAGAAGGGCTTGTTCCTCGGCATGCCAGATCAGGTGGACTGGGGCAAGCAGGACAAGCTCTCTGAGATGGTGACGATATTCATGCCTGGACATTGGAATGAAGGGCACCGGACTGTGTTGAGCAAGAAGTACCGGGAGCAGAAGGCAAACGCGAGGCAATTGAGGAATGCACCCTTGGTGCCTGCTTTGGCTGAAGAAGAGATTGAAAGGCGAGGAGAACTGGGACATATGACAAAGGCCCAGGTGCGCGAGGCTAGTGCACTACAGTGGGGCCTGAAGCTCATCATCACTGTGCCTTCAGAGGTGAGACGCTTGGCGACAGAGGTGGATTGGAAATCCATTGACGGCGTGTGGGATCCTGGAGTCATCCGTGAGGTGATGATGGAGCAGTGGTCGCACTTGAGATTCATGAACAACGACTGGAACTCCCAGTTGGGTTGGCCTGAGGCGCGTGATGCACTTCAGCCTAGCAACTATCGTATTTGGAAGGAGAAGTATGGTGTCTGTGACGCAGTGATAACGTCTCCCTGGTTTGCTGCGCTGGACCTAGCGTTTCCACTGGCAATCATGGCTAGTCGTGTGGTGGCATGTGTACATGTCCCCTCTTATTATTTGACAGACATGACAGAGAGCAGGGCGGGCTACTTCAGACGATTGAGTCAAACTGGACGTCTGCATGTGATTGGGCATCTGGAACATGGACCTATTGGCCGCAGGTGTATGTGGGTCCTAGTATTCAAGAATCCTCTGGTGAGAGCCAGAATGCTGCAGGGTGGTGAAGACGATGGTATTGGTATGTTTGCCTTCAGCCTGGGCAGGTTTATGGCAGATGGTGATACGACGCAATATGCGGAGCAAGCCCATATTTAGGTTTGTGCTGCTGCGGGTAACAACTACAGATGGGGGATGTGAAAAAATTGGGCTTGCATATGAGAGCCTCGCAGGTAATCTCAGAATATCAGAATTTCAAAAAATTTGTAGCTCTACGATTACTTGTTATGTTGGAATATGCCCTAATGTATCACGAACCTGAATGTTGAGAACGTGCCAGACAGAGAGATATATATATATATTTGCGTGATTATCATGTGGGACTATCATTATTTATCCCATCATATGCACGCGTTTGCGACAGCTGTAACAAACGCCGGCTTCTCATGGTACCGAAGCCGGGGTTGCCCAACTGGTGACAGGCGTGACAGGCGTGACAGGCCTTGCGCGTGATGACTGCTCAGAGGTAGTAGAAATGGTAAAGAAGACGTTGTCATTGTGATGTGACATCAGAAGAAGGAGAGTGTTTCTGGAAGAGATGATTATCAGAATGCTGCCACTGACGTGTCAGCCAGAGGATGTGATACCGTGCCATCATTAAAGCTGGCGAAGAATAGTAGCATCTGATTGGTAGATAAAGATTTCAGAGCGGAGAGCTGTTACAACGATGCACATATGTAACCTTGACTCGTGATAAGTAGCCAGGGACTAAAGGTCAGAGTCAGCGGACTCATTATGGTTTTGCTTTCGCAAGTGCTAGGTGTCTGTTGACGTCCCGAGTACTAGACTGCTAAGACAGCTCTGCTCAAGTTTTATGCAATAATTCGTATTTTGGTGATTCTATTATGATTTATTGATGGATATTTTGCTGTTATTTTCATTCTGCTTGCATATGAGAGCCTCGCAGGTTATCTCCGAATATCATAATTTCAAAAAAATTGTAGCTCTACGATTACTTGTTATGTTGGAATATGCCCTAATGTATCACGAACCTGAATGTTGAGAACGTGCCAGACATATATATATATATATATATATATATATGTGTGTGTGTGTGTGTGTGTGCGCGATTATCATGTGGGACTATCATTATTTATCCCATCATATGCACGCGTTTGCGACAATATTCTCAACGCGTTCGACTGCGTAGATGAATTATGTGCAGGAAACTATGAAGTATGGGCATGTTAAGCTCTCAAAAATCAAATTGATATATATATATATACACATTGACATACCAAAATGTCAACAGTGACGATCTAAGGAATGAGTGCCAATTTCAATGTTTATGCTCACTTTGAGGTGGCAAAAACATTGTAAACCCTTGGATCATAAATGTTTTTAACAGGTGTAAGGTGGATTGGAATGCATATATATGCCCTACGCGAGACAGCCAGCACGTATAATTAGGTAAGCATGATTGGGTATGATGTTAGGATAAAGTTTGGATGCTTGGGCCGCTCAATACCCTGTTTTCAATCGGATAAAAACTTTCTTTCTATACCCCCGAGCGCGTAGGTGAACAAAGTTAAGAACCGGTT
Source organism: Cymbomonas tetramitiformis (assembly GCA_001247695.2). NCBI lineage: Eukaryota > Viridiplantae > Chlorophyta > Pyramimonadophyceae > Pyramimonadales > Pyramimonadaceae > Cymbomonas > Cymbomonas tetramitiformis. Next base: position 43,868 of record LGRX02032705.1, on the reverse strand, counting down.
CACCCGCTCGTGTGCATGACCTACGAACATGGCGACCCCTACTTCACACCCAGCTCCCCTTCAACTACTTCGAGTTGCTTTTCTAAGTCCGAAAACTTGTCGGACTGCTCTCTCCTCGACAGCGACGGCGTCTCGCCGCCTCGAAACAAAAGGAACTCCAGCTCCAACTCCGAAAGCAACGCTCGCAGCCACTCCCGACGTCGCCGTGAACGCCTCCGTCGCAGTAAGAGCCGCAAGCTGCGTAACCAGCAAAGGCGACGAGATGAGAGAGCGCACAAGGAGCAAGACCGGAGGTGGGCGAAGTCTTCCAAGAGGGGGGAAGAAGCTCAGCGGCTAGCGGTTGCGACAGCAGCTCGGGAAGCTGCAGTGCCAACTAACGTTGTGAAGACAATGGAGCACGTGAACACAACCTGGAAGGTGGGCCACGCCGCGACGTTGCAGCAGTCAGCTCAGCTGCATCAGCAGTTCGCGGTCAATGCGGCAACCCCCTCGCCCTCCATGGTTGTGTCGTCATCCATCTTCCCACTACACTCAAGTTAGCTACTTCATTTGCCTCGAGATCGTGCTTGAAAAAAGGGTATAACCAACTGACTGTCGTGTATATAAATACTTTTGTATATAACTATATATAGTACTTACAAAGCATTCAAATTGTCACACAAAGTGGAAATTTAGGCGCACGAGCAACATTGTAAAGTCTATTAAAAAAACAAGCACATTCCGCATTGTCACAATGGTAGAAGCATCACGGGCAAATTTTTAGTGTGCCATTGAATGACTCACACTTCCAGCCCGATGTGCTCTCACTTCAAGCTATGTAATTTCTCAAAGGACCTGCATCTCGTTTTGCATGTGATTCTGGCAAAGGTACGCCCTTAAAAGCAGAAGACGGTCTATAACTTCTAGCAGCCTTGATGTCATTGGCAGTCTGATAAACCCAAGCCCCATCCGCAACCGCAGATCAATGCACGTTTCCCCATTACATACAACAAAAGACACAACTGTGCAGAGGGTTGCTTTATGGCGGAAATATCCCGTAAACATAATAGTTCAAGGTTAGCCTCGCTACAGTGGAAAATCATGTATGGGATAAGTTCACAGTGGGGTTAGACTTTTCATTATAATCCAAGATCGGGGGTAGGAAATTTGATTAATTGCACAGTGGGCGTAGACATTTCATTTTAATCCAGTTTAGGTGTAGGCAAATGCCTTTATGTGTAGTTTGGGTATAGATTATTGAAAAAAAATCAGATTGGGGGTAGACACTTCAGTTAAATCCATTTCTCTTTTGCTCAAATCCTCATTTGCCAAAGGCAGGCACTGCAATACATTTCATTAAAATGATTTTGTAAAGTGTTTAAAATGCATAATGTGCTTTTTGAATGCTTTCTAAATTCTAGTTTTGATGAGATGTCCAGACCGTCTGTGCACGTCACCAAAAGGAAAGAGTGGGTCGGGAGCGGTGGGAAGAGCAAAAGGAACAGAGCTGAACAGGCGTGTCGCTTCGTGGCTACTTGTACATCCTGTTTGTGTCACGGAGCTACATGTGTCATTCGGCTCTACTGCAGCAGGAGTCACGGATTCTGAAAGTCTGAAACCACAAAGATTCTGTTGCACTCCAATTTGAACATTTCTCTTTTGCTCGAATCCTCATTTGCCATGAAACCAAAGATGAAACTGTGAGGCACACAAAAGAAATCTGATCTCTGTCACTGTGACCATGTTAACCAAGCGAAGTAGTAGTCCATGTGTGTCCCTCAGAGCTGTCGGGTCGATGTAGTGCTGCACTGCCGAAGAGAACTGTGACCAGCCTCCAAAGAAGCACACTTTCTCCATTGCAACACCCACAACTCGAGCACACGCCGTGGCACTCTTCCGGGTGCTGTGTGCAGAAAAGTGACCCCCTTCCGGGGGTCTGCAGTCCAGCTCGCTGAGAGCCAGACCAATCCAGTCATTTGCCACTGAAGCCTTGAAGTTCTTCGGGTCCTCGGGTAGCAGCCAGTAGGCGTCAGGTTGAGTCTTCTCAGAACTGTTCCAAGCCGTGTCACGGTGGAACTCCCGGTGCTCGATCAGCTCCTTCAAAAGAGCCACCGCCTTCCAGGGGATGCACAGGCGTCTCTTCACCAGGTGATGCCGCCGTCCTTTCTCTTTCAGCAGCACCACCGAGAACTCACTGTCGCCACAATGAACGTGCTGCCGTGACAACGAAGTCCCCGTGTCCGGTCTGCCGAAGGTCACGAAGGCAACAACCACGTAGGCGAAGGCTCGCAGTAGCCGCAACTCCTCAGGCGATCTCGGAGTCAACCTCAGCGCTGCTTCGTGCACACGTCGTACGTGTGCCGCCGGCAGCCACGTCCGCTGGGTCTCGATGTTCTCCTCCTGTACTGCCAGCTCCGCCTGGATGGTCGCCATCCCTTTCACAGCTCGGGTCACAGAACGACCCTTCGATGGTCCAGGAAACCGTAGGTCCTCGTGGTAGTTGTTGATGGCAGACAGGTAAGGCTGCAAGGAGGCCGACTTGATGCCTTCGTCCTTCAACAGGGAGGCGATGTACAGCAACACCGTCGCCTCCGATGCTGGCAGCCACGGCCGTTGGTGCTGCTCACAAAATAAAATGAAGCGCCGCGCCTTCGGTCCGTAGTTGCTCATTGCCGTGTCCAGCAGTGCTTTTCTCTGCATCGTCACTGCCAGTTCCGTGAGCCGGGAAGGTCCCAACTCACCCCTCCACCGCTCACAGAGTGAGCGCGTGAGGAAGCATTGTACAGCACCATCGCGCTTGTACTCTTCGTAGTCGCCTCCGCTGATCCTCTCGCCGTCCGCGTCCGCTGCCTCGTCCGTCAACTCTGACACGCTGTTGATGATTTTGAAGTTCTCCTCGGACAAGTCCAGTGTCTCCTCGTCGCCGTCGTACAGCACGTGCGCCTTCCCGTCCTTGTTGAACTCCTTCACCACACCCAGGTAGAAGCAGTCATCGTCCTTCCAGAACACCTCGATTTTAGAGCCCACGGTCACCTTGCCCGCTGTCGTACTCGTAGCAGAGCTCCTTCGTACTTCAGCAGCGTAGTAACTCACGGGCGCGCCTCGATGAAGAACATCACAGCGTCCCACTTTGAGGGCCCGAGCAGCTCGGACCCTCCCAGCCTGCTCGGAGTGAACAAGTCCCTGTGCCGCGGCATGATCACCACCTCGGTGGCCAGGGCCTCCAGCTCCCTGATCCAGGATTGTCCCGGCCAGTACGGAGCCACCACCGTAGCAGCGCCCCCCTCCTCCCGCAGCTTGTGCGCCACCTCGTCCAGCAGCGCCCATGGGGGGTTCACCCATTTGTTTTCCCCCCGCCAGTCGTACGTGAGAGAGTCCACACCTTCGCACTTCGGGTCCTTCCACGCAGCGTAGTACCGAGGAAGCTGCGCGGAGATCTCGGAATCGAACCGGTCGACTGTGTAGGGGCCCCACTGCTTGTTGGCCCACATGAACCAGTCTTGGTTGAGCCGCCAGTCGTCCAAATCCTCGCAACGAGAAAGGTTGTCGGCCCACACGTTGGCCTCGCTGCGGATGTAACGAGCCTGCAACTCGATGTCGTGCAGATCCAGCAGCAACCAGAGCCTCCTCATTCTCCTCATCAGGTCCGGGTTTCTGGAGGTGAAGTGCGAGAGCATTGCCACCACCGCCTGGTTGTCGCAGTAGAGCCGTACGACCTTGCCCTCCAGCTCTTGCATGAACGCCTGCACGGTCTTGTACACGGCCTCCAGCTCCAGGTGTGTGATGTGCCAGTTGCGCATCTCGTCTGGCCAGAAACCTCGCGCGGGGAACTTCAGGCTCAGCACCCCTCCCCAGGCCGTCATCGAAGATTCTGTGTGCACCTTCGCTCTCGTAGGTGATCTCCATATCTTGCGCTCGTTCCACCTGCTCATCACAGGCAGCCTGGACCACCATTCTAAGTCCCCCCGAGCCGCACGCGAGATCTTTACCTTTGCTCCCCAGCTGCGTTTCTCTGCCAGCACGAAGTAGAGCTCCGGTAGATAGAGCCGCGCCGCTGGTACTGCCAAGTACACGGATTGGCAGAGTCCCGTGAAGGAAGCCAGTCTCCTGGTAGGAATCCACCTCCGATTTCTCGCTGCGTTGCACAGGATCTCCTTCGCCCTAGTGTGGATCTTGTGTACCCGTCGTTCTGTTACACGGAATTGTCCCAGCTTCAGGTCCACCTCCAAACCGAGGTGCTCCACCACCTGTGTAGGCTCCCATTGGCCCTTCTTCTCGTTCCGCCGTAGGCCCCGTCGATGAAGCACCAGTTGAACTTTTTCTCGACGCAGAAAGCCTTCTCTCTGAGAGTCGACCAGCACCAGAAAATCGTCCATGTACGGTAGTACTCGCATTCCGCTGTGACGGTTCGCGTTCCCGCCAGCACCACCGGTCCTGCGACGGACTGACCATCGCTGTCGTACTGCGGAACCGTCCCGCAGCCTCTTGATTTCTCTGCGATCTTCCGCTGCCTGTGGAGAACGTAGAGCTTCCACCATAACGCGTACGAACTTGCAGAACACCCTCAGAGCGTCGCTCCACCCGAACGGCATCGCTGAACATTGAAGCAGGTCCCCTTGCAGGTTGAACTGCATGAAGCGTTGAAAGTCCGGGTGGATCCCCAGCGCATGAAAACCGTCCTGGAGGTCGAAGCTGAAGCACCAGTCGCCCGGTTTCGCCAGTCTCCTTAGTTTCTTCAGCGTCTCCATCTTCACACGATTCTTCACACACCACTGGTTCAGCCATCGGAAGTCCACCACCAGTCTCCACTTGTTCGTACCCGGTTTCGGCACTAAAAAAGCGCGAGAAACATGAAATCTTCTCGTTGCTCTCGTCCAGGCACCGTTCTGTAGCAGCCTTTCCTTCTCCGCGTCCAGCCACACCCGCTGCTGCCGCGTAGCATCCCTCAGTGACACCCCGTGGTCGAACGGAGACGGAGGACCGCGCTTCCACCTCAACTTCACCCCGTGAGTAATCCATCGCATCACCTCGGAACTGGCGCCCGCCGCGCGCCATGCTCCCCTCCGCTGTCTCACCTGCTGTTGCACGGTGAGATTTCCCCGCCAGCGCCCGGAGAGGGCTGTTGCGGGGTGGCGGCACGCACATCACACATCGGCCGCGGGCTTTCCGCCCCGGCCCTTGCCGCCTTTTTCGGTAGGCTTCTTACCGTCCTTCTCCTCGTACTTCTTACGCTCCTTCCAGCGCTGGTCTCGGTCCCGTGGATTCACAACCCGCGTTTCCGCGTTCGCTGCATTTTTCGACGTAAGGCTCAGCATCGCCTTGCCGCGGTTCTTGTCGAAGTCGTTCAGCCACTGCTGCAACACCTCATCTGCCACCACGCCGTCTGCTGCCTGGTAGACTCTGTCCTCCACGAACTGCAGTTTTGCACGTAGAGCGTCCGATCCTCCCCGCTGTGAAGATCCAGGCTCCTGCTCCAGCTGCCCGCGCGGTTCCAGCATCGTCCACCTGTTGCACAGTAGCGCGTACACGCCGTGCACAGAGTTGGTAACTGCGTGGAAACGTTTCTGCCACTCGCTGTTCGACAAATCGCAGTCCTCGTTCACGTCCAACGTGTCGTTGCATTCGCACACCACGTCGTGCAAATAAGACAGTGCCGGAGCCAGAACTAGGCACTCATACTTCATTGAAGAGTTGGACTTCTTGGAGAGAGCGTCGTACGTCTTGTTGCCGTGCAGGTCGTACAACTGAGGCATCCTCGATGTCAGCGTAGCCGGCCGCGGCGGGAACGGGTTGATTGAGGTTGCTGGCACGTACGCCAACTTCCTCCTTCTCTCCAGAAGTTGCTCGGCGGTCTTGGCTACGGGTTCCGGGTCAGAAGTCCCAGGCTTCGCTGCCACCTTCGCCTCCAACTCCACGTTGATTTGTGCTTGTCGTTGAAGCTCATCACGCAGCAGGCGATGCTCCTCTGCCTGCTGCCTCTGCATTTCAAGCAGCTCCCCTTGCTGCTTTTGCATGATCAGAATTTGTTGCATCAGCACGTCCTGAGTGGACTGTGCTGCCGGGGAAGGGGAAGCCTGCCCGATGTCTGGCTTCCCCGCGAGGGGAGGGAAATCCTCTGTAGACTTGCCCTTCGCAGTTCCAGCCATTCTTCTCCCCCAAAGGAGTCACAGTGAAGTCAATCGTACTGCCGTAGCCGATGTGAAGCCGTCGTTTGAAGTCGTAACGCCGTCCCCGCGACTTCGCTGCCAGATCTCCTGTCGTCGTTCGATCGCCGTCGTACAACCTAGTGGTCTAGTCACTACCTACTCTACTATTTACAGGTGAAACAGGTGAAGAAAATCTTACAAAATCGGATTTGCAGTGTGCCTCACAGAGTACCGTAGGTACCCGTGAAGTTCCTGTTTGCAAGAGCAAAAGGAACAGAGCTGAACAGGCGTGTCGCTTCGTGGCTACTTGTACATCCTGTTTGTGTCACGGAGCTACATGTGTCATTCGGCTCTACTGCAGCAGGAGTCACAGATTCTGAAAGTCTGAAACCACAAAAATTCTGTTGCACTCCAATTTGAACAGATTGGTCGGCGACATTCCAAAATGCTTCTGTCTAACCCCAATCTAGTTTTTTTCTTCAATTGTCTACCCCCAAACTACGCATATAGTCATTTGCCTACACCCAAACTGGATCAAAATGAAATGTCTGAGCCCACTGTGCAAATAATAGAATCGCCTACCCCCGATCTTCAGATTTTTATACCGGTAGATTGAGCAGATTTCCTAGGACCGTTAGATCAAGATGTGTAAGATCGAGATCCCCAACACTAAATATTTAGAGGATCTATCATACGAATTCCTCAGATCTGTTCTGATGTGTCCCCGCCTCACACATCCCCCAAAAAGTTGAATATTTGCGTAATAAGATGTGAATCAGCCGAGAAAGCATGTGAAGATATGAATCGGCCAAAAAAAAAAAAAAAAGAGTTTATGTCTTACACGCTTAAAGCATATGAGAGGCACATAAGAAGAAAGTTCCATTTCCACGAAGTATCGGCAGTGTTCCTTGTGGAAATTAGATGAAATATGGAAACAAAATGGAATTTATATTAGCAATGAGGAACTGGGGATCACTTTGTTAACCGTCAAATGGCAAATCCTTTCTAGGGAGCTGATGAACTTACTGAAGATTTTTGAACTCACTCAAGTTGGTCATTGGTCATATCGGACGCAGATTCCGAAGTGAAATGTTGTGTCACATGCACTGTCCTATGCAACATGTGAGTACAAAGGCATATTGCATCATTCTCGGATAGCACAAAATTCAACACCTCACCCAATAAGAAGGAAGACAAAAGAGAAATGGGCGGAAATAATTGGGTGTCCACACCTCACTCCAAAACGCTCCTCCTCCGCATTGACACGGTGACGCGCGCGAGTGGCGCTCCTCCGCATTGACACGGTGACGCGCGCAAGTGGCGCTCCTCCGCATTGACACAGTGACGCGCGCGAGTGGCGCTCCTCCGCATTGCCACGGTGACGCGCGCAAGTGGCGCTCCTCCGCATTGACACAGTGACGCGCGCGAGTGGCGCTCCTCCGCATTGACACGGTGACGCGCGCAAGTGGTTCTCCTATCCTGTTCGCCTACATGGAGGAGGTTCATGGCTGGAAGATGGCTCGTCATACCACGCCAAAGCTGTAGTCTGGAAGAAAGCTCTCCGCACTCCTCCGGCTGCTTGCAGGGCTGCGACATGCACATCGTAACCACATTGATTAATTCAAAGTTATTATCACAGGGCTTCACAACGAAATTATCATAAATCAACCAGATGCAGCGACATCAGCAGAATAAAAAAGTATACAGCCACAACCCCCAAACTGGTCCCAAACTGCAAAAATCATCAGCTGATGATGATCACAGGTTGAATACCCAACAGCAGCTCCCAACTACAAGCACCGTTGTGACCGGCAGCATCAGGGTTCTTTGAGTGAAGTGGCACACCGGCTTGCACTTGCTGCCACTGAGTGGCCGCTCCTGCTGTTGGGCCTTTGGCTCTGCTGCTCATAAGACTCCTCGAAGCTTTTTGGTTTTGTCTCCGCCCAGCTACCTGGCATGGGGGCGCTTACGGATCGTCCTGCGTCACAATAATCGTATTGCAACGTTACGCTAGTAATGAGAGGTGGATCATGAGGGGTCCTAAGCATTCACCTCGCCAGTGATGAGTGGTGCATCATGAGGGGTCCTAAGCATTCACCTAGCCAGTGATGAGTGGTGCATCATGACGGCTCCTAAGCATTCACCTAGCCAGTGATGAGTGGCGGATCATGAGGGGTTCTAAGCATTCACCTCGCCAGTGATGAGTGGTGGATCATGACAGGTCCTAAGCATTCACCTAGCCAGTGATGAGTGGTGCATCATGAGGGTCCTAAGCATTCACCTAGCCAGTGATGAGTGGTGCATCATGAGGGTCCTAAGCATTCACCTAGCCAGTGATGAGTGGTGGATCCTGAGGGTTCTAAGCATTCACCTAGCCAGCGATGAGTGGTGGATCCTGATTGGTCCTAAGCATTCACTAGCCAGTGATGAGTGGTGGATCATGAGGGTCCTAAGCATTCACCTAGCCAGTGATGAGTGGTGGATCCTGACGGGTTCTAAGCATTCACCTAGCCAGTGATGAGTGATGGATCCTGATTGGTCCTAAGCATTCACCTAGCCAGTGATGAGTGGTGGATCATGAGGGGTTCTAATCATTCACCTAGCCAGTGATGAGTGGTGGATCCTGACGGGTTCTAAGCATTCACCTAGCCAGCGATGAGTGGTGAATCCTGATTGGTCCTAAGCATTCACCTAGCCAGTGATGAGTGGTGGATCATGAGGGTCCTAAGCATTCACCTAGCCAGTGATAAGTGGTGGATCCTGACGGGTTCTAAGCATTCACCTAGCCAGCGATGAGTGGTGGATCCTGATTGGTCCTAAGCATTCACCTAGCCAGTGATGAGTGGTGGATCATGAGGGGTTCTAATCATTCACCTCGCAAGTGATTCTTGGACTCTCCGAGTCACCTCCTAGTGACAGAATTGCAAAAGTGACTGAAGCGTAACACAAGTTGGCAGGCCCCAAGATGTAGGAAACCCAACTGCATAGACACACCCGGAGCGGAGGGGCCACCTCGCGGACTTGAAAATGGATCGATCCCATTTTGAGGCTTCTGCCGCAGCGCTTGAGCAGCCTTGTTGGTTTGAAGCTTCCAATACAAGTCGTACACTGACTGGATCTCCCGCCAAACCTCCTCCGCATAGAACTGCAAACCAGCAGACCTCCCCTGACCTCAACCATCCTTGGCACCCTGGGTTGCACATGGCGGCAGCACCTCACAGTTGCATCTTCTCTAAACATCATGACCACAACTGCAGCAGCAGCAGCCCAGCTAGGTACCCATACACGACATGGCCAACTCACTAAATCTCTCGTCGAATAGCAAACCATCGTTTCTTTAGCATTTATCTCGATTTGCCAAACGTATAGTTACATACATTTACAAAACGTGTTTACTTGCTAAGGAAGGAAGGTCCTGGAAGGCCTCTACTAGCCAAGTACTAGTGAGTCCACTTCTCTGACGGAGTTGTCCACTGTATCGAGCGTTGATGACGAGGCCCTCTGCTCTGCGTTGTCCACTGTATCGAGCGTTAATGACGAGGCCCTCTGCTCTGCGTTGTCCACTGTATCGGCGTCAATGACGAGGCCCTCTGCTCTGCGTTGTCCACTGTATCGGCGTTGATGACGGGCCCTCTCTGCTCTCGTTGTCCACTGTATCGGCGTTAATGACGAGGCCCTCTGCTCTGCGTTGTCCACTGTCGACGTCATGACAGAGAGCCCTCTGCTCTGCTTTGTCCACTGTATCGGCGTCAATGACGAGGCCCTCTGCTCTGCGTTGTCCACTGTCAGTGTTAATGACGAGGCCCTCTGCTCTGCGTTGTCCACTGTATCAGTGTCAATGACAGGCCCTCTGCTCTGCGTTGCCCACTGTCGGCGTTAATGACGAGGCCCTCTGCTCTGCGTTGTCCACTGTATCGAGTGTTAATGACGAGGCCCTCTGCTCTGCGTTGTTCAGGCCCTCTACAGCATCCTCGTTGACTGATGCCTCCAATTCTCTGAACTTGGACTGTCCTGGACTTCTGCGTGCTGAAGTGTGACCCCTCACCCCCTCTCCAGTAATGTGTGGGCCTGCTCGTCGAGCCGTTCCCATGGCAGGTTGAACCAATTGCTCTCCCCGAGGAAACTGTAGGCCGCAGAGTCCACTCCCTCGCAGCCTATGTGGTGACACTGACCGTAGTAATGGGGTAGCGGGGGCAATAACTCTGAAGCTCATTCTGCGGTCCACTGTGCAAGGGGCCCCACACAACCTTGGCCCATTGGGGTCGTACCCGGCTGAGCCCATCACTCCTCTAAGTGTAAGACCCTGGAAACCAGCCTGCCGACTCGTTGGACTCGCCTCAGATGTTCCTCACTCGGAGCTCGATGTTGCACAAGTCATGCAGCAGCCACGACTACCGCATTCACCACTCCATCTCGGGATTCCACGATGTAAAGGTAGTCTCCAGCGTCCAGATCCAGACGCGTGTTGTGCATCTGCGGCCACATGCCCTCCGGCCACATCTTGCTCATGATGCGCTTAAGGTTAAGGACTCCACTCTAAAGTAAGGGTGAGGGTTTGTTGTACAGCTGGGCTCTCGTCGGGCTCCTCCAAATTGACAAGCTTGTTCCACCACCGCCATGCCGTCAGTTTCAGCCACCACTCCATGTCGCCTCACGCCTGCCTTGTCCGCTTCGCCCTTGTGCCTCAATTTATTTCCCGAGTGCGCTGAGCACAGTTCCTGTACATAGAGCTGTGTTGAGAGCACCGCCAGATACACTGGATGTTGCACAACACCAACTTCCGAGGTGGAATCCATCACCTCGATTGTGACGCCCTGCTGAGCGCTCCTCGCCTGGTCGTGCATCTCATTCCAGGCACACCCGGTTGACACGGAAACCCCCCGCCTTCGAATCCACCTGCAGCCCTGGATGCTCCACCGCTTGAGCTGGCTCCCACTGCCCTTGGGCCTTGTTCTGGCTGAGATCGAACGCCATAACTGTCCCGAAGTCTGAAAGCTACCTCCCGACCGGAGGCTGGAGGGCAATGAGCAGGAGATCGTCCATGAAGAGGAGCACTTTCGGCCCAAGCTCGAAATTGTTGACTCTGCACGAAATCACCCAACGCTCCAACCTGTTGCCTACCCCGCAGCTCCTGCGCTGCCTGCCGCTCAGCGCCTACCTCGGAGTAACCGTAGCTACTCCACGCGACTCTGCATATCCTTCATGAAGATTCCAGGGAACTCTCCCCATCGCAATCAAAGAGCCCCGCATTGGGAGGACTCTCCACGAAGGTCCATCTGCATGCAGTCTGAGAATACGCTAGCCTATGCATTCGCAGCTGCAATGGAGATCAAAGGAGACTGCCCAGTCCGTGGGCACGGCCAGCTGTCACAGCTCTCTGAACATCTCCATCTATCATGGTTCATCTGTCGTCTTGCCTTTACAAAACGGCTGCAGCTGTTTAACCACCAAAATTCAAGCAAGCCTCTTCGGCATAAGAAACTGTCGTGGAAGCGTCAAATCCGGGGGCCTGGCTGCAGACGTCCCTTTGAGCTCATGCTGGAGTTGAAGGGCTACTGCTGGCTTCCTGCTGGCACCCGTTGCACGCAATGCCCCATTCTCCTGCTGCGAATCCCCTCCTGAAGAGCGCTTCCCTTCTGCCTCACAACCGGAGTTGGGTTTGGCGCCAGTGGCCGGGTTGCAGTCGGAAAACTAAGCACTTTCATAAATTCCTGGCGCCGGTGCTACCTGCCCCAGCCAACCGGCCCCAGCTGACTACTTTCCCTTATCGTCGTTGCCTGCTGCCCGTCTCGAGCTTGCAAAAGTCACGAAAGGTAGTGGGCACTTCCGGGCTCTCCCTGTCGAAGTGGTTCACCACCGCTTTGGCCTCGCTGGCTTTGAGCTCAGCCATTCTTACATGAAGGAGGCGCTCATTGCGCCCTCACTCCACGCGCAAAACTTCTCCTGCACAAGTGCTAGCTTCACGCAAAGACCATGGGCCGTCGCATTACTCACCAAGCTGGCGCACTGTCAGGCAGGCGCCCATCTGAGCGTGCAAACCCTCGAAGATGTTGTGGAATGCAAACGCTCCTTCAGCTACCGTCTCCGTTGTTGCCAAAACACGATACTCCTTGGGATTGAGCATGTGTATCCAACAAACACGCATGTGAGGAGTTAGCCTCTTAGAGCTCGGCTGCTGCGGGCGCACGCACCATGCACTTCACGACTTCACAGAATTGGTTCCCTTGACCAGCTTGGCAAAGCCTGATCACCTTACACAAAGTCCGTCTTCTTGTCACCCAGCAAAGCTTTGCGATGTCTTGTCAAAGGTTGCAGGTCATGTGGGTAAGCCCTTGTCATGCCCAACAGAAAAGTTTTTGAGACACTCCACTTGAGAACTTCCAGTCGTCCCAACACCCTATCTGTCTACTGACCCCGCAAATGCAGTCCTCTCCTTCACCACGGGAATGGCCTCTCCTCTGCGGCAGAAGGGAAAGTGAAAACGGTCCCTAAGGTCCCTGGTTCCCTTGAGTCTGCTGGCCAATCTGCTGCTCCAGGAGATGTGAAATCGCAACTGCCGATTCAGCACAAGTAGCAGGCGGAACGGGCACCAAATATTCCCCGAATTGTTGCGTCGTCCTCCTTGGTCGTACTTACTTCCACCGTCGCCAAAGTAAAACGTCTCGATACTGTATGGTCCCATTTCCTCGCAGAAACCAAAAGTTGCTGAGTCTTCGCGACGCTCCAGGACAAATGAAGCCAAAACGTATGAAATGTTTGCAAAGGTTCGCGCAGCAGGCCGAATACTATCTGATAGACCCTCACAATCCCCAGAGTTCCCCCGAGAGCACTTTTGCAAACCTTTCGTACATTTCGGCCACGTTTGTCCTGGGCCGTCGTAATACCCCGGAACGACTTTCTGCAGCCTACCGTTGAAGAAGTGAAACTCTCCGAGGGGTTCCTTTAGGCATGCAAGACAACAGAGCCGCGGATTCCCCAAAGATAGAATTCTGTAGAGTGAAAATCATGTTATCCATCTCCATCAGGACGACTGAAGACCTGCTCTCGAACCCTCAGTCCAGGACACAAAGCTTGATCCGGCGACCAAGAAAGCTCTCAACCTTTTATGCAATCTGACTGCACCACAATGCCACCAATCACCAGCCGTGCTGTCTCGCAGCATCTGGATGACACGCGAGCGCTGCTGTCCAGTGGTCGCATGTGACCGGAAGCGTTAGGATATGCATGCCCCAAACAACCGGAACAATCCCATGCCACCTGCTCTCCTAGCGATTGCTGAGCCCACTGCTCACTCCCCGCTTGTGCGCCCACCCACCCACCCACCCGCTCGAGCCCAGCTCACGTCCCGGCACAGCAATCCCCTTGTGACTCAATCTGAGCATGGAATACACGTCGTAAGTGGCATGGGTTTGGCATAGGGGTCCAGGGTGTGGAGGTTGGATATGCTCGCGGGCGTCAGAGAGCCAAGCACTCGCCATCAGGCGTTCGGGGCCTTAACAAAAAGAACGGGGGCCTGCAGGTTCCTCGGAGGACTCTTCCTCAATCTCAAAATTGCTGGAAGCATCTATACCATCAGAAGTGGCTTTCCTAAGTGGCCAGCTCTTGAGAGCTCGGGGCTCAAGGTTTGCAGGTTGGAGTGTGGGGGGCGCTTGAGCGAGAGGCGATGGAAAGAGGCACACCTGCGCGCCGGACCCTTGCGAGAGGGCGCGATCCGGGTGGTATCGTAGAGCAAACTGGCGGTAGGCTGCTTTGACCTCGGCGGGGGACGGGCTCTCTCCGCCGCTGACGGTAATGCCAAGCGCACCGAAGATGCGCGGCAGGTTCCCCTGCGAGATTCCGCTCAGCTTGCTCTGCAGCAGTGCGCGGGCGTGGTCGCGAGATACGATTGTGTGATCCTTGGGCTATCCACAATCGCACGTCATCCCTCTCCCCACCAGCTGTGGTCAGCACCATCACACACTTAGCCCTGAGCTCCTCTCAAACATCAATGCAGGGGCCGTGCACTGTCACGAGGGCGCTTCAGAGCAAATGGAGGCTATGCTGGATGCAGGGGCCGTGCACTGCCATGAGGGCGCTTCAGAGCAAATGGAGGCTATGCTGGATGCAGGGGCCGTGCACTGCCACGTGGGTGCTTCAGAGCAAATGGAGGCTATGCTGGATGCAGGGGCCGTGCACTGCCACGTGGGTGCTTCAGAGCAAATGGAGGCTATGCTGGATGCAGGGCCCGTGCACTGCCACGTGGGCGCTTCAGAGCAAATGGAGGCTATGCTGGATGCAGGGCCCGTGCACTGCCACGTGGGCGCTTCAGAGCAAATGGAGGCTATGCTGGATGCAGGGGCCATAAATGCCAGGAAGTCTTCTGACCGCAATATTCCGAAACCATGGTAAGTGCTACGAATTTTAAAATGATCAGAGAGCAGATGGCATGACCTGGAAACCATGAGGATGACGCCGCGTGCCGGAAGCCATGAGGATGACGCCGCGTGCCGGAAGCCATGAGGACAACGTCGTGTGCAACAAATTGAGCAGGGGCATCAGATGCGTCCACGTGCATTGCCGCCCTGGATGCGGTGCTTCGCGCTGCACGGCTACGAGCTTGGATCATGGACCCGCGGCCGAGCTGACCCTGCTCCGCGAGCCGGACTGGTGGCAAGAAGGAGAGCTGCGTGAGAAATGTAATCAGAAGATCCGCACCTTGTGTGTCTGCTGCGTGGGCGGCGTGGGCTGTGCACTGGATGTAGAAGCCGCAGGGTCAGGGCAGGTGGTTGGGGCGGAGGCGGGCGGCGATCCCTGCTTGCCGGCATTCGGGGAAGACTGCCTCCCGCTAAAGTGGGTTGGTGAAGACTGCTGTCCGTCAAGGTGGGTCGGGGAAGGTTGCTTTCCGTTGAGATGCGTGTGCCGAGGGCTGGGACCGTTGCTTGAACTGGCCCCGTCTCCCGCGTCGGCTTGTGGCCTGGCTGTGGAGGTCTCCGGCACCGGTGGTCTTGCAGAGGGGTGGGCCGAAGAGGGATGCCCACCCCGGGGAGTGTTTGGTGACCCAGTAGCATGGGGCATGGGGGACGCTGGCATGGCATTAGCCAGTCTGACCGGAGGTGGCTTGGGTACGTCATTGGCCCCTGGCTTCGGGTGTGCCCCTGGCGGCACTTCAGGTGACAGATTGGCCGCTCCCATTCTACTTAAGGGACTGGTGGATGACCTGGCGAGCGACGGCTTGGCCACCCGTACCCCACTTGAATGAGCGCTGCCCGGCCTTCTGCGTTGTGGTATTACCCCCTCAGAGTGTGTGTGAGTGCCAGTGGGCCAGGCAGGCTGGGGCTTGGCTGCCCCTGCAGGAAGTGGTTGAGCGCTGGCTGGCCTCAAAGGCTGTGCTTTGGCGCTCCTTTCAGAGTTTGTGTGCACGGTGCACGGACGTGCGGGCGGTGGCTTGGTTGTCCCTGCAGCAGCAGGTCCAGTGGTCGACTTTGAAGTTGGTTGAGCGCTGGCCGGCCTTGCACACGGAGGCTTTGTGGCGGCCTGGTCACACGGAGGCCATCCAGAGGCCATCCAGCCACCCTGCACACACCGTTTAGCAGCCCAGCCTGCCCCCTCGTAAGTACCCATTTCTCTCTGCCAAGAAAAATCACATTTGCCAAAGCACACTGCAAGTGAATTCCATTAAAGAATAACTTCATTTTCGCCAAGGGGGTTACTTTCCCCGTGCTAGGTGAGTTGATTGTTTTCTCGGACGTCCATTTTGCGTCTTTTTGCGTCTTTCTGAGTCTTTTTGCGTCTTTCTGAGTCTTTTTGCGTCCGATCACAAAAAAACAGAGATGTACCAGGTCAGGTGGGATGGGTACAAAAGAAACAGAGCTACAGCTCCGAAAGCTACGGATCCTAAATTTTGTGTGTGTCGTCGCTCGACTGTCATACTGTCTGAATCTGCCTGTTCAGCGTCGTCAAGGGTTGTCTGCTCTCTAGAGGAAACCGCTAGACTTCTGTTGGCGTGGAACGGAATTTTAGTGGTCTCAGAAACCAGAATCCGTGACTCTTGTTGTAGTATAATAGTATGACACATGTATCCACAGCTGCTGCTGCTGAAGTTGGTGTCGCTGCTGCCGTCAAGATGGATCTCCTGGAGGAGCTGCTCCTGTGATCCTACAGCTGGAGATTGAGACACGGGCTGCTCCTGAGGTGCCTTTTGTGTCGGGAGGGGTGGGAACTCCGTGTGTGAAGTCCCGGTTGTCAATGCACGACCAGACTCCTTCCACTTAGTAGTCATCTGGCCTACTCTTCTGATTACAACGTTAGAGTCGGATGAAATATAATTGCAAAGTGTTTGCAGTGTGCCTCATAGAGTACCGTAGGTACCCGTGAGGTTCTTGTTTGCAAAGCAAAAGGAACAGCGCCTAATGGCCGCCACGGTTCATGGCCATTCGTACTGCTGTACAGAGTCACGGAGGGCCGTTTCAATCGACCGGAGAGCTCCGCTCATCGATGGGAAAGAAGGCGGCAGCAGTGGACGCAGAGAGCTTACAGAAAAGCACTGAAAGCGTTGCTGGAATCCAGGAGGTAGCTGAACTACGTCCCTCACGTAGAGGGCAATTCATTTCTGCAGAGACCGGCATCGCTGACGTCCAAAGTGCCTCAACTGAGCAACCCGCACGGCAACAAAACATATGGCCTCTCAAAGAAGTCCAACTCTTCGATAAAGTACGAGTGCTCGTTCTGCCCAATTCCCAAGCGGCGGAGGGTTTTGGTCCCCCGCACGCACAGGGCTTGTCCGCCTTGCTGTTGCAGAGCACCAAGAAGTCGTCCAGGTAGGGTAGCGCTCTCGGTCCTGTGACGTGGGCCGGCTTCCCCTGCTTCCACACTGTCGGTTGGCCAGCCATCGGTGTCGCCTGCTTCCCCGACGCAGCTTCCGCAGCGCCGTCCGGTCTCGCGATGCTTCCAGAGCCCGATGGCTTCCCCTTCACAGAGATCCTAGGCGAGCCCTTCCACCCGAAAGGCAGCGCCGGACACTGCATCACTTGCCCCCGCAAACTCTAACTGCATGAACTTCTGGAAGGCCGGGTGGATGCCGATCATGTGGTACCCGTCGTACATGTCGAACAAAAACATGTACTCGTTCTTCCTCGCCAGCTGCCACAGCTTCTTAAAGGTCTCCATTTTGCACTTGGACCGAACAATGCGTGTTCAGCCATCGGAAGCTAAACACCAAGCGCCACTTGTTGGTCTTGGGCTTCGGCAACAGGAAGACCCTGCTCGCGTGAGACCTCCGTGTCCCTCTCGTCCACGCCCCACTCCGTAGGTATCTTTGCGCTTCATCTTCCAGGAACTCCTGCTGCTTCTCCGTAGTATCCCCGAAGGACACCCCGTAGTCGAAGGGTTCGGGGGGGCCAACTACCCACCTCATCCGCGCACCGTCCCGCACCCAGTTGAGAACCTGCGCACCGGCGCCTGCCACGCGCCAAGCCCCTTGTCAGGCTTGTGACCGCTCTTGCAAAATACGGTCTTGACACCTGGAGGGAGCTTCTGGCGGCCTCCGCATTGGTGGAATAGGTATAGGGCATTTCCCACCAGACCCCTTCCCGTCGCCCTTTGCCTCGCGCCGTAGAGATTCTTTAGCGGGATACCTGCGTGACCCGCGATGCGCCGTGTGCTTCAACTTCTGCTTGGTCTTGAGGTTCTCAAACTCGCGGAACCAGCGACCAAACACGTCGGAGCGGACAGCGCAGTGTTGCCCTGGGTGTGGTGGATCTTGCCCTCCATGATGGTACTCCGGCTGCCGGCTGAGCCACTAGGCCGCCGAGTGGCGCCTGGGGTTTGCTTCTTGCTCAACTCCAAGCTGAAGCATGGTGGTTAGTTGCACAAGTTCCTGTACACATCCTGAACGGTGTACCCCAGGCGAGAAAAAGCCTCCGTGACCTCTTCCTTGTTAAGCTCAAAAATCTGAGCCTCCATTTGCTCGGCGAACTCCGTCGGCGTCGAACAAAAAAGGAGCGTCGAGGAGAGTCTTGTACTTGTAGGATGGCGAGGAGTTCGGCTTTTTTGCCGTCTGGTCAAAAGTTCGCGAGCCGTGCATCTCGTACAACACAGGCATGCCGCCAAAGCCCGTGTTTTTTGGCAGCTTTGGGGACATGTTTTTGTTCAAGAAGTGCTCCACGTAATCCTGCTCCGCCAACTTCCTGCGAAGCTGGTTGCCAGTGAGAGCGTCCCACTTCGGGCCGCAAGTGAGCCTTGCGTCCTCCATGCCAGCGCCCGTTTTTCCGCGCGTCTCCAACTCCTCAACTCGCGCAGTGAGGGTGGACATTTGCTTCGAGAGTTTTTGCACAGCAGCCAGCAGTTGCGACATTACACTTTCAGATGTCCCTTCGTCAACCTTGGCCACCGCGTCTTGGAATTTGTTGGGAGGCGTTCCGCCAGCCAACTTCGAACCCTTCAGTCTTCACTTTGGAGGCCATTGTAATGCGCTTGTTTTACAGTGTGCTCGCACAGCAAGGTAAAGTTCCATCTTGCGTAAACTTTCTTTTGTTCTACAAAAGAAACAGAGCTACAGCTCCGAAAGCTGCGGATCCTAAATACTGTGCGTGTCATCTCTCGATTGTCATACTGTCTCAATCTGCCTGTTCAGCATCATCAGGTGTCTATTCTGCTCTCTAGAGAAACCACCAAAATTCCACTACTTTACAATTTAACCGTAATCATCGTTGTGGAACAGGAATTTAGGAGCAAGGGATGGAGAATGGGAGATTAAGGATGCAAGGCGTTAAAGGGACTGGGGAGGCGGGGAAGGCGGGGGAGAATAGGGTTGGGGATGTGGTTCACGGCATGAGCTTAGAGGGGATGAGGAACATGCTATCAGCCCGAGGTGGTATGCAGGCGTCGAGGACCACATTTTGCGCTTAGAAGGGAATGCAAAACATGCCAAGCGCTCACGGGGGGCTGTGAGCTCAGGAGGGCATGTTTAACACGCTATTAGCGGGACATGCGATATCAGCTATGAGCGGGACATGCTATGAGCTCAGGAGGGCATGTTTAACACGCTATGCGCTGAGGGGTAGCACACAGGCTGAGGACCAACATATGAGCTCTGGGGGAAATGTGAAGCATACTCTGCGCTGAAGGTAGAAACAAGACCATGTTATACACTTAGGCAGGGATGGGGATGGGGAACATGTTTCGAGGGGCATGCAGGACTTGCTATGAGCTCAGGGGGGATGTGAAGCATGCTGTATTAGGTGAGGATAAGAAGCACGCTATGAGCTTTGGGTGGGGTGAGGAGCATAGTGTAACCTTCAGGGTGGATGCGGAACATGCTACGAGGTTATGCGGGGATGAGGTTCGTGCTATTAGCTTAGGGGGGAATGCAAGGGATGAGAAACATGCTATGAGCTTAGGGGGAGATATGGAACACGCTATGAGCTTAGGGGGGGTGGATGCTGTAAGCTTAGGGGGTTGCAAGAGATGCCTTGAGCTTACCGAGGGATGCTGAGGATGAGGAAACAGTAAGCTTGAAGAGGGAGTGAGGAAATGTGGGATGAGCAACATTTTATGAGGTTTGGCGGGAATGCGCGATGTTGAGCACGGGTAGGAGGATGGGGCTAAGGGGATGGGGCTATTTTGGGTACTAGAGAAAGGGGGAACTGGAAAGGAAGAGATGACACGTGAAGTTGGATCGGTTGGGTTATGATGCCGGTAGGGATGGAAGTAGATTTGGTGGCAGAGGCGGAGGCCTGTATCTAATATGTCCTTGTCGCTCATCAGGTTGTATTAGGCAGGCACATAATTTCTTTTCAACTTCGAACCTCGGTGCTGGATGAATGCCGAGAAATCTATGGTAGAGGGTGGAACCTTCGCAGCCATCTGCTGTTCTTGCCGGCCGTCCTGGGAGATACTCCCCGTGTTCTGAGATGTCTTACTGTTGCCTACAGCCGTCTCTTGAAGCAGCAAGTCCTTGGCGACCCTGAAAGAACACATGTCCTTGGCGACCCTGAAAGAACAGCAAGTCTTTGGCAACTCTAAAAGAACAGCGAGTCCTTGGCACCCATCTGCCCACTCCTCCCCCCGCCACGCCTTGCTTCCACCGCTCACCTCGTGCGCACCCTTCTGTCCACCGCTCCCCCGCTACCTTCGTGTCACTCTCTTCTCTCTCCCCCCTCCTTTGCGGGCGCGCACAGAGCATTGCGAGTGCATAGACTGTGTCGGAGGGATGAGGGTGCCGCACCTGAGTTCCCGCATTTCGTCGCTGGAGTTGAGAGTCAAGAGCGTGGACCCACGCACTTCACTAGATATACGAAGCTCGGTTTCGAGCATACCCAACATGGACTCTAGCTTCTGCAAACAAGGGCAGGGAAGTCTAAAGCGGCAAAACTTATGGACGAAAACGTTGTGATGCGGACGAAACCTCCCAAGGAGCAACCGCAGGATTGTCTTGAAACTTCAGCAAAGAATGCGGAGCGTAGCGCTGTGCGCGCAAGGGTAGAAGTGGCCTCACGAAAGCGAATCATATTATGGATTGACGTGAACTGGCTTCAAGTGTGTGGTCACATATGGCTGAGCAGAAGTCTCCACACTGCAGTTCTGTGACGTGTGTCTCTGAGAGGTCTTGAGGGTGCGCCTTTGCAATACTGCTGACGGGGCTCTCAAAATAGCTGACGACTTCCCCTACTCGGAGTGTGATTTTGGACAACAGCGAGAAACGGTTGCAAAAGGCGTCACGTAAAAGGAGCTCCTTCGTGCACGGGCGCACTATTTCGTACCCACCTCACTTTGCTTCAACATGAACACCATAAGAAACTTCGTGTACGCTTCCAACTCGACTTGACGTATCATCTTGAGGGCGGCGAAAGCCGACGCCTTACGCTGGTCCCCGTCTGCAAACGAAGAGCGCAAGGAAAGCTACAGTATTACAAGGAGTAAAGCGACTGCTAGAACAACGAGGTGCAATCTTGTACACTGCGCAAGTGCGAAAGGGTAGGGCCTTTTTGGGACTCGGGTTACCGGTGCTCATGTTTTTCTTCGGTAGATGATTTCGTTGCTTTAAGGTTCCCCTTACTTGATTCAGGTCAGGTGAGTGGGTTTGGGTGAGACAAAAACGAAAATTTCCACGAAATAAACAGCTATGTGACGCTGGCGTTGTTAATCATTATCAAAACTGTCGACAAGTACGCCCAGGTCCTGTGGATCAAACGAGCGACGCAAAGACTTTAAAGTAATGTTTGAACCGACTGTTAAGTCGTTTGCTCCATGAGCAGTAGGTACACCTGTACCTTATTCCCAATTCTATAGCATATCACACATTATCATAAGTCTTGACGATATAACATTAATGATAATCTCTCACGGCATAAGATGATTGCGTTGAGATGTCTTTATGTGTGGTTCCAAAGCGACGTCCTATACGAGTACACACGACAGAACGAACGTGAAGTGAAAGAAAGACAAGGGGAAACCTCTGCTCCTTATTCCCTAGCTCTGTGAGCTAGTGGTCCTATTCGGAAACTGTTCCCTAGGAACTAGATCTGTGAGCTAGTTCCCTTGTAGCTATTGTTATTGATAATTATAGAAATGCATTCTATGTATTCCCTTGTAGCTATGCTAGTGGTCCTACGGGTGCTCCACTGAATATAAGAATCACCGAAAATAAGAATTTTATAGGGGGTACGTGAACGTACAGGTGGGGAAAAAATAAACCCCCCCCTGAGTATCCATCATCCGCATCATCATCATGTGAAGAGTGAGAGACCCGCGGCAAATAGAGGCGGCGACCAAGAGGGGGTTGGGTACCTCTGGGGGGCTCCGCCCCAGACCTTCATTTTTCTCTGATGACCTGAATTATTATTAACGCCGTGTGAAGTCATACGTTGTCATTTATGCATGAACTGCATGTAATGAAGGGGGGGGGCTACCGCTGGGGGCTCCGCCCCAGACCCCACCCCCCTTCATTATTCACTGATGACCTGGGTTAAATATAATTAAAATTTAATTATTACCGCACTGTGAAGTCATACCTTGTCATTCATGGATGACCTTTATATTTATATTTAATTTTATTTATACTGTCGTGTCGTGTCGTGTCGCTGTCGTGTCGTGTCGTGTCGTGTCGTGTGTACAGTGACACACTGAGTCGTGTGTCACAGCTCACTGTGTCGTGTGTCACAGCTCTACTCTGTGTCGTGTACAGCGTACAGTGTACAGCCTACGATTCTGGCTTCATTTTTTCGCACTGTTAAGGGGAATTCGTGAGTTTCGACAATGACACAGTGTTAAGAGCGACTGAATTTTCGGAATCCGTTCACACATTTCTCAGATTTGAAGAATGAAGACGTAAAAAAAACTGAGACAAAAATCGTGTACAGCGTACAGTGTCACAGTGTCTGGCTTCATTTTTTCGCACTGTTAAGGGGAATTCGTGAATTTCGACAATGACACAGTGTTAAGAGCGACTGAATTATTATATTTCCCGATTTTTCAAAAGAGGGGGATCTTCGATTCCATCTCCGATTTTTTCCCCAATAGGACGGACGGTGTTTCGGGGGGCTGCGGACCCCCCTCAAACTTGATAATAAGAAATTCGGATTTTTAAAATAAGAATCCGGATGGACGGTATTATTGATCTAATTAGCATGTGATCGCAACAGTAATTACACCCAAAATTCTCTAAAATAAGAAGATCCAAGGATGGACGGTATTTTCTATCTAACTAGCACGCGTGATCGCCGCGGTAATTACACCCGACAACCTCTAAAATAGGAAGATCCACAACGATTCAATTGGATATCGGCTCCAACTCGTGATAATCACGGGCTCTTTATATATAGCTAATGAGTTCGTTGGGGACTTGCATGAGCTTAAGAGTCAACATAATACAACACAACTTAGATGTCCCAGCTCGTAGCGCACCGATGATACATGCTACCTCAAGAACCGAGCTAAGAGCATATACTTAGGGCGTGGTATCGAAGTGTTTTTGGCGTATTGATATTTTTTCGATATCGCAAAAATCATATTGATCAATATCAATATATCGGCTAAGGGTATTGATCAACATCAATATATTCCAGCCGTATATCAATCAATATCGTCAATATTCCAAGGTTGAATATCAATCAATATCAATATTCTAAGCGGGAATATCAATCAATATCAATATGTTACCCGTTCTCACAATATATCAATATATTGATATATTGATACTAGCCAATGTCAATTTACTCAATTACTGAAGGCAAGCAAGCAAGACAAAGTATGTTGATTTGAGTAATAATTTACTCAATGTTTAGAGCTTGCCATCAATGAATGCTGAATGGTACCTTCATCCAAAGATTTCCTAAGGTCTTGAGTGCATGAAACTAACTTTTGAAAATGCTCTCTCTACCCCTCTGAAGAGGCACTGCAAGAAACTGGCGTGCCATTCTACTTAAGTTGGGAAAGTCTTTTGCATGCCCTTTCCACCATTCAAGCAGGGCGGTATCAGGTGGCACATCTGGCAATAGCAAATATCTATCAAACTCATCACTAGACACTTCCACCACTGTGGCTTCTTCCTCACATTCATCATCAGTCCGCAAGAAAAGATGCGACTTTCACCACAAGCTACACCATCTTTGCCTTTGGCCTTTTTCCTAGCCTCTACCGCTTCTTGCTCTTGCACAGGCATGCCGCGCCCACTTTACTAAGGCCACCTGCCAAATAGCAACAGGGCTCACAATCAACTTAAAGGGGGCATATAGCAAAATTAAGACACAAACATAAAACAACAAGATTCATGAAAAACATCATGCTAGTTTTGTGACAAGCCAATCCCGGCGCCCCCGAAAAAGAGGACAAGGTTGCTTCAGCCCGAGCTGTACTCACATTGTCACATACAGTCCCTTGCGAAGGCCTTGGCTGCCATGGAACAGCTAGTCACAAAACTAGCATAACACAACCGGGCATGAACACTACATACCGAACAGTAACAAACAGTAAACATAAACAGAAACACTAAACAGAATCACCTTTATTCCAAGAGGTTGCTCCCTTGAACTTAAAACTCTTGTATCGAAAAACATCATGCTAGTTTTGTGACAAGCCAATCCCGGCGCCCCCGAAAAAGAGGACAAGGTTGCTTCAGCCCGAGCTGTACTCACATACAGTCCCTTGCGAAGGCCTTGGCTGCCATGGAACAGCTAGTCACAAAACTAGCATAACACAACCGGGCATGAACACTACATACAGAACACAAACAGTAAACATAAACAGAAACACTAAACAGAATCACCTTTATTCCAAGAGGTTGCTCCCTTGAACTTAAAACTCTTGTATCGAAAAACATCATGCTAGTTTTGTGACAAGCCAATCCCGGCGCCCCCGAAAAAGAGGACAAGGTTGCTACTCACATACAGTCCCTTGCGAAGGCCTTGGCTGCCATGGAACAGCTAGTCACAAAACTAGCATAACACAACCGGGCATGAACACTACATACAGAACACAGTAACAAACACTTACCGTGGGTAACTATGATCCTTTATTTCGGGTCTGCTTCTTCATCTTCGCACGTTGATTATTAAACCAATTGGTGCATTGTTTCTCTGTCACATCAAGGGTGGCTGCTAAATTAGCCCGCCGCTCCGCATCTAGTGATGGACTCGAAAAATTAGTTGTAAGTAATGCGAATTTTCGGAACAAAACCCCAACGCAAAAAGTAGCTGGCGCACCCACAATGAAAAAGCTGCGGGCGATTCCGTTTTGAGGGTTGCTATTTACAAAAATTGCAACACAAGATTGCTCTCTACGTTGCGGGTTGGTCGTTTCGTGCTGTGATCGGAGCGAAGATGTGGCAGTATTAGGGGAGCGAGAGCAACACAAGATCTCATTCGCAACCACGCTTGCATTCAATGATATGAAAGTTAGTTGTAAGTTAAGCGAACTTCCGGAACAAAACCCCAACGCAAAAAGTAGCTGGCGCACACATAGGTAGAAAGCTTGCGGCAAGATCAGACAAAACACCCTGCTGCATAGGCAGGATCTCCTTCGCAACCATGCCCTCAAATATATTATACATGGTTCTAAATAAGGAGAATTTTCGGAAGACATCGGCGCAGAAAGCACTACCTTGAATCCGCCGGCACGCCTACGCTTGTAAACGCCTAGCAGGTCGCGAGCAATGTCGTCGTATCTGCCACGTTTGGGACCTCCAAAGCCACGTTTGTGTTTGGCCTTGGGATCTGCTGCTTGTTCGCGCAACTTCTTTTCGTTACCCAGCCAACGCCTCACGTTAGATGGAGGCACACCCATCGCTTGAGCCGCAGCCTCTAGCGTCATGCCTCCATCCAACAGCTTGTGGATGGAGTCCAAGGCCTTGACCTAATCAACATCATACACCTCACTACTTGAGTATCACTAACGAATGTCGAAGGAAGACGGACTACTTGAAAAAATGTTCACACAAGAAAACGATACACACCAACACGGTTTTGAAGGACAATACCTTATGAACAACTGGCGGTCGATTCCGGGTGGTCGCTCCTCTCGAGCCTACTTTATGCCAAGTCGACGACTCGCTCGCCACCATTTCAGTCTCTTTCACGAGCTCGTCGATTAAGTCGTCCACAAGAGAGCCTTCGTATTCATCAACAACACTCTCCACGTTCGAGGTTGACTTCTTGTGACTAGACGCCCTAGGATGCTTAAGTTTCTCATGCTTGCGCAGAGCGTCGACACTATCATATGCTTTGCTACAATGACGACATGAATGCTTTTTACCAAGCTCTATCGACAAAGGACCACCTTGTTTGGACGTAAAGAAATTGAATAGCGTGCTGTGCATGGTTCAAACGTGCACTGTTGGAGAGCATACTGTTTCCACAGCTGACCACGGAAAAAACAAGAGCGCTTGCAAGCTGGTCCGTAATCCGAAATGGAATCGTAGCCGATGGATATTCTCCTTGAGTTCGCTACGGTATTGCAACCATTCGATCGAACATCCGGATTCTTGGAACGGCTTGGTCATTAAGCTCTAATTACCAGTAATTAACACAATCGAGCATGTCAGAATTTAAGGAGATTCCCGTCCATTTGCCCGATTTAATTACTCCGTCCACCACCTTATATTCGGTGGAGCACCCGTATCCGGAAACTTCCCTAGCTATTCCCTAGCTCTGTTCCCTAGCTCTGTGAGCTAGTGGTCCTATCCGGAAACTGTCATTCAAATCATACATACATTCAAACTTAATCAGCAGCAGCGGCAGCAAAGCGCGAATCCCAACGGGCGACGCAGTGGAAATTTCCATCTGACGATCGCCAGACGCTAACGATGGCATCGCCACCGCAGTCGCGTGTCTGAAGCCGCGACGCCACCCCGACGTCGTGGCATGGCGGACCCGATGCGCAGCGTGTGCATGCTGAAAATGCGACCATCTGAGCGCGCCACGTCGGATCGATAATTAATCAAGTCGCGGCGATCGTCCGATTCGCTTCCTTGGGAATTTTGCATTCGCGTCACTGTACCGCGACGACACTTCCAAGGCTATGGCATGGCAGATTTTGCTCCAACAAAAAGCGAGATAAAATGGCGAGGAGCGACAACCATATTACGGGCATCGCGGCGCGCCACGTCGGATTGATGATTTATGGCATAGCGCCGCCCGTTCGATTCGCTTCGTTGGGAATTTTGCATTCGCGTCACTGTACTGTACCGCGACGACACTTCCATCGCCATGGCATGGCAGATTTTGCTCCAACAAAAGTGGCGAGGAGCGACAACCATAATTACGAGCATTGTGCGCCCCCGTCCGATGGACAGGTCGTTGCTCATGCGAGATCGCCATCGAAGCCGGCACGGCGCGGATCCCAACGACGGCGGGCGGCGATGACCGAAGCTCCATCTGACGATCCCCGAAAGCTCATGCAGTATCTCATCCTGCTCGTCACTCGCCACCGTTCCGGTGTACGCGTGCCGCGACGCCACACGGACATCGTTTGCGAGGAAGACAGATACGCTGTCCGGCTAAGCTTGCTAGGAAACAAACTGATCATCCTATAACTTGTGTCTGGCCGAAGCTTTATGCTCTCGGAAACCCAGACAGTGAAACGATGACTGTACTACTGTACTGTACTACTGTACAGTACAGTGCTAGGATGTCACGGACACGAGACGGAAGCAGGGTCAGGCTAGGGGCTAGTCAGAGCCCATAATAACTAAGCCTAAACCCGAAGTCCAGCACACCACCCGTGGGTGTGACTACGGAAAAATAATTAATATAGAATAAGTTTTCTTAATCTTAGAATAACCCGTTTTCATCGTTAATTTAGAATAAGTTTTCTTGATGTCATCCGGCTATGACCGGTGGTCCTTTTCACGACTCGTGTTCAAATAATGTGCACACAGGTCAAACGCTCTCGTTCCCGCTGGTGCCATCATGAGGAAGCCTCCAAAAAGCTTTAAGAAGGTTTGTCTCGCTTGTGATAGTGGTGGGCGCCGTCGTAATAGACACTCACGGCGTGTCCTGCTTGAAAAAAAGGCCCCTGTACTTCTTCTAGATTCTAAACCCTTTGACTTGCCTTTTACCGCTGCACGCGACCGGCAAGCATCTTTGAAACTTCCGAGTTTCAAAGATGCGTTTTGTATTTTGGGTGCACCCTAATTTTACAAAACGGCCGAGCGCTTCCCGTTTGTGCGGGATATTCACATTTATTCCATGGAATATTTCATATGGATTAACACACATAAGCACGAAGGCATCGGCCACGCATCTTTGAAACTAACGAGTTTCAAAGATGCGTTTTTTGTCATTTGGGTGCGCATACCCAAATAACAAATCAGCCGAGCGCTTCCCGTTGGCGTGGGGTATCCAACGCTTGAATGTTGAATATTCATTGTAATATGAGTTAGCAAGCGAGGTTGCAAA
This sequence comes from Cymbomonas tetramitiformis, assembly GCA_001247695.2. NCBI lineage: Eukaryota > Viridiplantae > Chlorophyta > Pyramimonadophyceae > Pyramimonadales > Pyramimonadaceae > Cymbomonas > Cymbomonas tetramitiformis. Next base: position 15,874 of record LGRX02032705.1, on the reverse strand, counting down.
GGCATCGGGACAGAATCTACGAAACTGTCCTATGCCTTTGCCTTTGGGTTTGGGTTCGAAGGTGACACCCAAACCCAAAGATGCCAAACAGCCGAGGGCTTCCCGTGCGTCCTAACGCACGAAACTTGGCACGAATACTGCCAAGATACATATATTTAAGTTACCAGAAGCTCAAGGCTTCAAGTTACTTGTGCGCGAAACGCGCAATCTATTTCTAAGGCAGATGTTTTGGGTTTGGGTTCGAACGTGACACCCAAACCCAAAGATGCCAAACAGCCGAGGGCTTCCCGTGCGTCCTAACGCACGAAACTTGGCACGAATACTGCCAAGATACATATATTTAAGTTACCAGAAGCTCAAGGCTTCAAGTTACTTGTGCGCGAAACGCGCAATCTATTTCTAAGGCAGATGCTTTGGGTTTGGGTTCGAACGTGACACCCAAACCCAAAGATGCCAAACAGCCGAGGGCTTCCCGTGCGTCCTAGAGCACGAAACTTGGCGCGAATACTACCATGGTACATATATTTAAGTTACCAGAAGCTCAAGGCTTCAAGTTACTTGTGCGCGAAACGCGCAATCTATTTCTAAGGCAGATGTTTTGGGTTTGGGTTCGAACGTGACACCCAAACCCAAAGATGCCAAACAGCCGAGGGCTTCCCGTGCGTCCTAGAGCACGAAACTTGGCACGAATACTGCCAAGATACATATATTTGAGTTACTTGAAGCTCAAGGCTTCAAGTTACTTTTGCGCGAAACGCGCAATCTATTTCTAAGGCAGATGTTTTGGGTTTGGGTTCGAACGTGACACCCAAACCCAAAGATGCCAAACAGCCGAGGGCTTCCCGTGCGTCCTAGAGCACGAAACTTGGCACACATACTGCCAAGATACATATCTTTCAGTAACTTGAAGCTCAAGGCTTCAAGTTACTTACTTTTTTTCAAGCAGAACACGCCGTGAGTGTCTATTGTGGCAAAGATGGCAAATAATAAAAGTCATTATGCGTAAAGAGTTGTTATTCACGGCCGTGACTTTTAGATTCACGGCCGTGAATCTTTCGGAATGGAACCAAAAACCGTTCGATTTTAATCGAACGGTTTTTGGTTCCATTCGGACATATGGACATCACGGCAAGACAACTCTTCAGTGTAATATTTCGCATGGCATGGGGATAGCTCAACAGGTACAGGTACAACGTCATGGATGCATGCACCGGTCATAGCCGGATGACATAAAGAAAACTTATTCTAAATTAACGATAAAATGGGGTATTCTAAACTTATGAAAAAATATTCTAAATTAAATAGCCTACCTGTGACTACCTAGCAAAGCAGGTACAGGAATATAGCCACGAGACATAAACAAACACCTAACATTCACTTCGGTGGAAACCGATCACTTCTAGCTGGGTGCCGGGGTCCTGACCCGGTCATCCCACTACTGGGCTAAAGCTAATCAAGCTACCAGGATAAATGCCAAGAAACCTAGCCACTTTGAGGCTGGTCAGCGGGGCTGAGTTCAGCGGTCGGATGCAAAGTAAATAAGAATCCTGAAGTGAATTGTAAGTTGTCTGTCACCGATTGAGCACCACCAGGCCCAAGTGGGCAAGGTGGATCCACAGCCGAAAGTAAAGCAACTGAAGAACCGAGATAAGCAGAATCCCATGGCGGTTTGAGCATTGAAGAAAGAGACAAAAGAACTCGATCGTCAGGTGGCCAATCACGGATGTCCAGAGAGCCAAGCGGCGGATCCGGAGCAAAGAGATCTCCAGTAGACCGATGGACGGTGACTCCGGGCTCAACCAGGCCCCTGTCACCACCGCCCACGGCAACCAGAGATGCCGTAGCACCGGCCAACAGAGAACAGCAGAGCATCGAGGACATCAATGCACACCGGAGAAAACTCGGCGGAGCCCGCGGACGGCAAACCGGAGCTGCTAGTGGCGACGCTCCCCCGTCAGAGTCATGCTCAAGAGTGCCGAAGGAGTCAAAAGCCACTTGCTGCCCGCCGTCAGAGTCATTGTCAGAGCCTTGGTCGTTGTCAGAGACCTCAGAGCCAATGTCAGAAGTCTCAATCGTCATGCCAGCAAACAGCGGAGCCGGTGCAGAGTCGCCAAGCCAGAGCGATGGGACAGAACCAGGCAAGCCGAGAGAGCCAGGGACAGCCACTGGTGGGTCATGAGCCGTAGGCACACCACCAGCCACGAGTGCAGAGGGATCCCGAACCGCAGGCGGTGGCGGAATCGAACCCCGTGCACCCGAGTGGAACGTGGCTAGAGGAAAGTGAGCCTCGCCGTCATCGCCAGCTGCCGCATCCTGAGCGGAAGCCGCCGCATCCTGAAAGTGCTTCAGAGATGTGGGCTCAGCCGGCACAAAGGAATGCGCCGACAGCTCGCACACCTCTGGGCGACCCTCCATCGTGCAGAGCGACTCAAAGGCGTGCTCATCCCCCGCGTCATAGAAACGCTGGAAACGAACAGCCAAGCAGTCAGTCTCGTAGTCTTCAACCGCACCACAATAGTGGGCAGAGTGAAGACCGCCGTTGGGGCATTCAGCATGCCAGTGCTTTAAACCACTTTGTGCACACACCGCATTCTGGCAGTGGGGCACGAAGGCACCACTCTTCTTGTCAAATGAGACATGAGGAGCGGTGCGAAGCGGTTTAACACCAGCACGATGATGCTTAGCAGCAGAGCGGGTAAGGTGCTTGCCCGCAGGCGGAGGCCCTTCCCGCTTCTGCCGCTTCAAGTCACGAATGTCCTGTTGCATGCGCTCCAGCTGCTTCTGCAGACTGGACAACGCCGCAGCTAGGTCAGACGCGCCATCGCCGAATGACAGAGCAGATATAGGGGTGCCAGAGACTTTCAGGCCGTGGCGGAACTGCTCCCGCACACGAGCCTGAATAGTCAAAAGAGACACGCCCTGCCGCTGGTCAGCCCGAGCCAAGGAATTAGCCAAATCACGGTATAAAGCCGAATTGCCGAGAGCCTTGAGAAACTGCCGCTTCACCGCGTCCTCTGGCAAGTTGTGGGAACGTTGAACGTCCCGCAACAGGCCATTGAACTCCCGGATGCCACGGTCAGGATCCTCGCTGCTGGGGATGCGAACCGCCAGCAGCGACTCAAAAGAGTCAAAGGGCTCCGAGCGTTCCTGGAGCATGCGTACCACCTCAAGGGCAGCACGCTTGCCATCTCCAGGAACGTCAGACCCAGAGGCCTCAAGCCAGTCACGAGCAGGCGAGCCAGGGCGAGCCAGAAACGTCAGAGCCGAAAGCAGCAATTCATTGGCCTCATGCCTAGCCTCAACAGTCATGTCGGCCAAGTCAAACAGGGGAGCAAATGCCTGTGACTGGAGTAGAAACTGTGCGCGAAGCTCATGCATAAGCTGTGAAAAAATGTCCACTGCGTCGGTCTCTGTGCCAGCGAAGCGGTCCGATTTGCCCCCGAGAATTTTCGTGGCAACGACTTTTGCAACCTTCCTGTCAAAATTTTCGCGAGCTAGCTGCTGACATTTCTCAAGAACCTCTCTCGCAGCTGCGGTGGTCGGAGCTGGCAGCTGCGGTGTCTGCGGTGTCGCTGAGTGCTGTGCACCCACATCATCAAAAATCGTTTCTAATCTACGGACGCGAGACCGCGTCATTCTGTTTGCTGTAGCAACCATGATGGATAGACTACGGAAGAGCTGAGCAAGCGAGGGTGGTGGCATAAGATTCCGCACAGCGGCCAGACAAGCTGTAGAAGCCTCAGCAGAACAAGATCAAAACTCACAGGTCGTGAGCGTAAGCATGAGAGCGGCCAAAATCCGCAGCGTGTGGAGCGACCTCGCCAGAGCTAGTGGCGCACGCAGCAAATCAACTCTCGTCGCGACGATACTGCTGCAAAAAAAATAATCCGTCATTGCTGATCTCCTGCGCAGCGAAGGCGAGCACAAGGCGTGCCGCCATCACTGCCAAGCTAAAAGGCCATACTGCGAGAATAACACACCACCGCCCAAGTGGGCGCTCAGCCCCTCCTACGTCCTACTTAGCCGAACATGGCAACAGCAAGGCGCTGTGCCATCATCAGAATCACCGGAAAGCCGGTGCGGCCTATAACCTGCGAGGAAGACAGATACGCTGTCCGGCTAAGCTTGCTAGGAAACAAACTGATCATCCTATAACTTGTGTCTGGCCGAAGCTTTATGCTCTCGGAAACCCAGACAGTGAAACGATGACTGTACTACTGTACTGTACTACTGTACAGTACAGTGCTAGGATGTCACGGACACGAGACGGAAGCAGGGTCAGGCTAGGGGCTAGTCAGAGCCCATAATAACTAAGCCTAAACCCGAAGTCCAGCATCGTTTATGGCATTCGAACGGTGCGGTGTCGACATTGAATAATGAGGGCGACACCACATGCGCACGCTGATCGGACGATCCGCGATTCGAAGCGACGAGAACGAGCGTGCTGCTGGAACAGTCACACCGCTTGCTTTGTGACTCTTCCTATAGTAGTGTGTATGACTGTCACCCGAACCCGAACCCTAACTGTTTATGCCCGTTATATCGGGTTAACTTATCAACTTTATCACATTCTGAGAAAACTTACCACTGAGTGAATATATCCCGAGTCCTAGGGGTATATCCAACAGGTTTGGCCCCACGCACTCTTTGTTTAGACACTGCGTAGTTTGGCCATGTCAGGCTAAACACCGACGCTTGAGATGGAGTGAGGGGCTCCTCTAGAGGCGCGGCGGAGCGGTATGGCCTAGTTACGCGGCTGGTTGATTGGACTTACGGAGAGCTCGGGCTCGTGGCTGCTTGATTTTCCTGTACTACGCGTTGGTAGACGTTGGAATTTTGGTCGGATCCGACACCAAGTTCCTTGGCCGCGTTGTTAGATCCACATGCACGTTTGGGGAATCTTTTGCGCCGCAGCTTTCCTTCTTTTCCTCGACAACCGCCTCACGACTTTTGGCCGCCGCTCCTTCCGCACCTCGCCTCATTTGCCCTCACTTCGTCTCTATAGTCTTCTACATCATGGTTGCGACTAGATTGACCTCAAGTATGGCGTCACGCCGACGCTCGCTAGCTACAATTTTCGACTCCGCTGCCGCACGTAATTCCGTCACGCCGGCTACGCCGGCACCCGCTGGTGCTCCAGCTGCGAACTCCGCACAAGCCGTATTCTTGGCGGGTGTTCGCTCGCTCACGCGTGAGCGCTTCGACGAGAGCGTGGCGAAGCACGTCATCCGGAAATGTTTTCCCGACAAGCATGACCGGTTTACGGGTACGGAGTCGAACGCTCAGGTGCTCCTCTCCAAGCTGGTGCCTGCTCTCCAGGAGGCATTCGAGGCCGAGGACGCGCTGTTTGCCCCTATGTTCGACTTGGAGGACTCCACGTTGGCCGTGCGACCCGAGGCCAACAAGCTCCTCTTCTCAACTCTCGAGCTCATCGTGTCTCCCGCCTCTCCAGCGGGTGACTGGCTCGAGGCATCTGCGACCTTGCACCCTCTGGACGGCAAGCGGGCCCTGCTGGAGCTCGCAAGGCGTCTACTGGACTCCGGTGCACCCTTCCAGGGGACATCGGACCTCCTTGGCGTCCGTTTTAAGGCCCACACCGACCCGTCCGAGTCCATCACGGACTTCAACGCGGCCTTACGGTCCGCTAAGAGGCGCAACACCCTCGACGATGACGAGGTGAAGGAGCTCTTCCTCGCCGCGCTGGACCCTGCTTTCTACGCGCCGGTGGTGTCGAGGCTCTTCACCCACCAGCAGCGAGCGGCCGTGGACCTTCTTACCATTCAACAATGGGTCCTCGAGTGCTACGCCCGACACGTGGCAGCCGGTACGCACACTGCCTCGTTCGCCCTGTCCGCGGCGGCCGTGGCCACTGACGGCGACACCTCGCAGCTGTCCGACCTCACGGCCATCATCCTCGACGTGAAGCGGCAGCTGAAGGTCCTCACGGACAAGGTCAACGGGCGGGGTTTTACCCCGCGGGCGGACAAGAACAAGATCGGCAACGGGGGAGGCGGCTCCGGTGTTCGTTTTGCGGCGGGTGACCTCCCGACGGGGGGAAACTGGCCGCAGTCGCAGGTGAGGAAGCGCGTTGCTTTCCACAAAGGCAGCGGCGACTTCATTCCATTCTGCCAAAATTCAACGTGCAAGAGGGACGAGGCCCGCCACTGGCACCGCGACTGCCCGAACGGCAGCAAGCACGGCGCTGGGGGAAGCTTCCACAGCTTCTCCCTCGGTGACATCGAGAACGACTTACTGGCGGAGCAGTTTCAGGCGGCCATGGACGAGCACGACGGCGAGCGGTTCGATGCGCTCTGCCTTCTGGCGGGGGGCAAGCCGGAGATGCTCGACGGCGTTTCGGCGTGTTCCTTCGGGATCGAGCCGGAGCGGGAAGACGGTGCGTTGCAGGAATTCCTGCCCTACTGCCAGCCTGCCACCCACATGGGCGGCTTCACGGTCGGTGGTGTCGAGAGCGGGATCTCGGCTGCCGCTTGCACGCATGTCCGCGAGGACGCACCGCCGGCGCCACCGCCGGCGGCAATCACGCATGTTTGCCCGGACGAGTCGGGGGCGTCCGACGCCGATGACATGATGCCGGTGGACCCCATGCACGCGCACGAGCCCGACCTCTGCTTTGCGGACCGGATCGCGCGGATGGGGGGACTCTCGATCACGGCTGAGGGCAAGGACTTGGCGATGCGGTACATGCACGCCGGGTCGGAGACCGACTCTTGCGACGGCGACGCGGACGGGTCTGCAGCTGGGTATGGCCCTATTGACGGTGAGGATGCGGTCCCGCAGCCTCTAACATCTCGTCGGGGATGCGGTGCGCCGCCTTGGGGGTTTGGCCGCTCTTCGGCGATTGCGGTGATGGTGTGTGCTCTCTTCTGTGTTTGCGCCACCGCGGCGCCAATCTCGGCTGCCGCTCTTGGCGAGGCATGTGCACCGGACCACACCGGCCTGGAGGTCGGTGGTGCTGCCGAGGCGACCACCAGCGAGCCTGCATTCACTTCTGCGGCACCGGTTGCTATTCAACCGCGCCGGCACGGCCGGCACCGTGCTCGGCAAGGCCTTCACAATGCACCGATCGGGCTTTACATCCCGGTACCTCCGCTCCCGGTCCCGCCCACTTCACCGTTGTATTGGGATGCACCACCGTCACCGGACTACTCACCGGGACCGACTACTGACGAGGAGGACGGGGAGGATCCCTTGCACGACGATCGAGGCCTTTCAGATTTCTTCTGGAGCTCTACGAATAATTCAATCACGGCATCGACATCTTCAATTCACGGCACCATGACTGTGCTGCGGGCCGGCACAGCAGTGCCACCGTCAACTAGTGGCTAGGAAGTTAATCATGCCGCTCCTGCACAGTGAGATTGACCGTAGCTGTATGTGCAGAAGGGTCCGATGACGGACCGGTTTCGGGTTTACAACTCTTGACTGGGAACCGCCCTGCCAGAAAGGACAGGCCTTCCCTTAGAGCCCAATTTCCACCGCTGTAGATGGTGTTTGTTCACAGGTTTCACTTTCGGCTGGCCAGTCACCACACTAGGTGGTGTGCTGGAACAGTCACACCGCTTGCTTTGTGACTCTTCCTATAGTAGTGTGTATGACTGTCACCCGAACCCGAACCCTAGCTGTTTATGCCCGTTATATCGGGTTAACTTATCAACTTTATCACATTCTGAGAAAACTTACCATTGAGTGAATATATCCCGAGTCCTAGGGGTATATCCAACACGTGCCGAATGACACACAGTCGTCAGTACGGTCGACTATGACATGTACAGTCATACCATCTGTCATCCACTCACCTTGAGTGACACCTGTCATCGAGAGGCCAGGTATTGGCATCGAGACCCGCGATGGCAAAGCAAGATTAGTCTTGAAGAACCGAAATGATCTGAGAAGATGACAAAGACTCATCTTCGCTTCAAGCATGAATGGAACAAGCATGCGGGTATCACATGGCTTATTCGATCAGCCGATACTCTTGTTCACCCAATGCCTCGGGTTCACAACCCAATTGTGGTAGCACCTGAGAGGTGCGGGGCATTGGCGTAAATGAGGTAGCATTGAGCTATAACAACACTTCTGGAGAAGCGTCTGCAGTCATACCCACACATACGCTGCGTAATAGATAGTTTGAAACACATATAGGGTAGAATATTCTATATATCCGTGTTTTAATACTATCGCTGTACGCAAAAATATGAGGCTCAAACGGTGATGATTGCTGAGATTCAGTAGTTCAGTATCACGTATGACGTATGACAGTGACAGTGACAGTACAGTGACTTCCTACCTGTACTCAGTAGTTCGACTTCGGTAGCTTAGACTGTGACACACGATATGATTGCCTAGTGACGGCCTCAGAGCTTAGATAGCCTGAGAGTCGTGTATTCATTTCTATCTTTTGATATACCCGATTGCCTCGCTCAAACCCTACGGCGTTCAGCGTTTTCACTGTGTCACTAGGACATTCTAGTAGGCTATAGGCCCACCACTTGCCTAAAGTGGTTTTGATTCAAAGCCACTAAATGGCTGGCTAAAGCTGTAGAGGGGCGAGCGTGGCTGAGTAGGTAGAATGTTGCGGGGTGCCGCGTTTTCGCGGCGCAACTGACTGTGTAGATGGAGAGGTAAGCGCGACGAGTGGCGGAGGAAAGTACGGAGAAGATGGGTCAGAGAGCGCTGGGGCCCCCGATGGTATGCAGCATTGCGCAGAGTTTGGTACTGAGTGCTTCGCGACACATTAAAAAGACCATGACCTCGGACATCGACAAGCGCGGAGACCTCGACTCTACTCTCCTACCTTCCGCCCACCCCCGCCGCTCCGCATTTTTCCTCACTGCTCTATACATCTTTACCCGTATCATTTTACCTTAATTTGCCACGCTTGCCGCTTGTTTGTGAACTTTGAGCGGATCTTCGAATCTTGCGGGCGACTTGGCCGTTTTTGACCGTTTATAACTTACGTTCTACTTGGGCTCGGACATTTTCCTTTGGAGAGTGTTTTTACTTCGCCATTACCGGCCGTGTTACCGAGTTTCGTGGGCATCGGAGCAGATTTTGAATTTATCTTGGATTTGGCCCCTTCCTTGAAGGGGGCTCACCCTTATCGTTAGGGTTTCATCCCTTCGGTGCTTCGCTTGCAGCTGTCATGGCTGCCATGGATCCTTCTGATGGGTTCACCACTCCAGTTCCGGCTGGGATCGACACGCGGAGGGCGCTTCCCTTCAGCGACGGCCCTGAAGAGCCTGTGCCCCCTACACCTGTGAAGCGTCGCCCGCTTGCGGGTGATGACACGGGCGGTGCTGTGGTTCTCAGGGAGTTCCTTAAGGACTGCCAGACAATTCTCCGCGAGCCTGGTCACCGGGCCAGCATTATTCAGCAAGTTCGTGACCAGTGCCGGCCCACTCACATCAAGGCTTCGGAGTGGGTTTTTGACATCGACAAGATCAAAGGCCAAGTGCCTCGGGAAATTGCACTGGACCGCTTCACTAAAGCGGTACAGACCCAACTAACCGACTTCAATCTTCAGTTTGACACGGTATTCCACCCGACTGACCTCACGACGGCTGTTCTTCCTGAGGCCACTCGCATTCTCTATCGCATCTTGACGTCGCTGGTGCGTGGGTCATGCCTTCGGCTCATTGAGGAGTCGGCTACGGTGTCTCCGGATGATGGGCGCCGTGCGTGGCTGGTCGTCTGCCGGGCCGTTGCCAGGCGACGCAGGCCGTGGGTTTCCCATGGTTACCTGTTCGAGACAGCTCCTGCGATCGAGCTGCTGGAGGATGTAGACCCCGAGCCCTATATTAAGGGTTTCATGCAGCACCACACCGCTATCCGTTCTGAGCTCAGACCTGGTGTAGAGCCTGACGATGTGTGGGGTGTGGGGTTCGCCTTGGACCTCCTCACCCTTCGCATGTGCCCTCTGTATTATAAGGACCTTCTACAGGAGTGGAATTCTAAGACGGCCGAGGGCAGGGAGAAGCGGGCTCTCGGCATTCAACAGTTCACGTTGGCTGTGAAGGCCTTCCACCAACAGAAAACAGAGGAAAAGAAGCTGCTTAAAGAGAAGAAGAAAAAGGATGGGGTCTCCGCATTGGCGGCCTCACTTCTCTCTGGGGAGTCCCCTTCTGCCGCCCTTCTGGCCCGTGCGGGCATCCCGCAGACTCGCATTGTTGGTGGCCGCAGGCGTGACGAGCCCAGGCACCCGCCACAGACTCGGGATGCTCAGCCGCAGGCGGCCGGACAGGGTGCTCACCGGTCTGGGGGCGACAGGGGTACAGCTCCCCGCGCCAGACCGGCCCGCGGTGGAAAGAATCGACAACAGAACATGAAGGGACACAGGAAGGGCTCTCACCCTTCCCCTCATGCCCCTCCGCCGCGGACTCAGGGGCAGCGGCAGCCTGCATCCGGTGGTTCACCGACTGCCTTGCGGGTGACGCGGGATGCACAGGGCCGCCACTCGGTCCAGTGCTGGGACTGCGGCGGCCCTCACTTCCGCCGTGACTGCCCTGGAGGAGTGCAGAGTGCTCATGTGGCGGGGTTCCACCCCGAGGGCACGCCCATTGCAGACATCCTGTCAGAGTTGGATGCGGCTTTCCTCGATCCGGAGGAGGAGGTGTATGAGTCGTGCCTATACTCTTACTCATTGGAGCTCGGGGAGGCACCACTTGACCTCCCCGCGGCTCAGGCGGCTGCCGTTGTGCCGCACTCTGCCGTTGACAGTGAGGAGCCGTGGACTGAGTCGGAGTGGGCTATCTGGGACTCATGTGGCCGCTCGGAGGAGCAGTACTACGACGCTGTCAACCGCTTCAACTCGTACCAGGACCCTGACGATGGGGACTGCCCCGACGGTGAGATGACACCTACTCAGCTCCATGTTGCCGTGCACCAGCCTCTGGACCCTGCAGTGTCTCTGCAGCACCTCAGTGTTGAGCCGCAGCAGCCAGCGGTGCCGGCAGCCGACGTGCGGATCACCACAACCAACACCGAATTCCCTGGAGCTGTGCAGCTGGTGAGCACGGCACCGCGGTCCCGGCCCAGGGGTCCGGGTGGCCCGGGCCGCAGGCCCTATGGGGCGGGTCACTTCATGTACATGAGTCTGCTGTGCATTCTAGCATTCTCTGGCACGGCAGATGCGGTGCAGTCTGGTGGTGCCTCCGGTGCTGTGCTGGAGGTGCACCCACGGGCTCTGGTGCTTTGGCATGCTATCACCTGGGGTCTGGCTATCTCGGCCTGTCTTCCTGCCGTTGGTGCCAGGACTCCCGTACGCACCTGGCGACACCTTGTCAACCGGCAGTCACCGACGGGCGGGCACCAGCCCTCAACAACCCAGCCTCCGGCGGGTGAGCCCCGTACCTCTCACCGCTCCTCACCAGTCTGGACTGCTGTTCTGGTTATCTGTAGCCTGGCTCTGTGTACCTCGGCACTACTGTTTGGGTACTCTCTGGGTCTGCGGCAGTCAGTCAGGCAGTCAGTCAGTCAGTCAGTCAGTCAGCTTACCCCGCCAGTAGGGGGGTCCGTCGGCCGTTCTGCTGGTCAGCTTTTCTCAGCTGATGGACTGGCTACCGGTGATACCGGCTTATGTATGGTCTCTGGTTATGCTGTGGGTACGTATGCTTCTGTGGAGCTTGGTGTACTGTCTGGTCAGCTTGGGTCAGTTACGGTGGTCTACCCTCTGGTACCCGCTGGCTATACTGGTATTCTGGTCTATGGCGGTGCAGAGTCAGTTCCGTTATATGTGCCCGACGAGGAGTGGGCTGCTTCTGGGTTCAGTTCTCTGGCCAGTGCTGTCCCTGCACCCGTCCGGGTTGACAGGGGCATCGTGTGTGACTCTGGAGCCACATGTGTCATGTGCGGGGACCTGTCGGCCTGCACCGACGTGGACTACACCCGTACGGTGGCCTTCACCATGGTCACGGCTGGGTCTCACAGGACGGATGCTACTGTGACATTCCATCTGTATGGGGTCTGTATCCAGGACGGAGCCATCGACCACTTCGTTCTCCCAAACTCACACTATAAAGCCGGCTGCCGCACTCTCCTGTCTTCTCGGGTTATGCTTTCCCTCGGCTTCGGGTCCCCTGACCTTGTGTCCCTCACTTACACCCACCTGCCTACTGGCCGTGTCTATCGGATCATTGACTCTGGCACAGACTATATGTGGGCGGAGGTCCCTGAGGGGGCAGCCAGTGCACTCACCCAGACTGTATCACGTGTCCGCACCGGTGAGATCTGTGACTGGATGTGGGCACGCTCAGAGTATGCCAAGTGGGCTTTCCTGAAAGGCTCGCCTGCTGCCCTGGCCAAGACCGGGGAACACAACTTTGACATCTCCCTCTTCGGAGACGACCTCCCCCCCGGCGTGGGTAACAACCAGACCTGCCCAGTCAGGTATTCACTGTCTGATTCCTGCTGGGGTCCCCTCTGGGCCGGTGCCTATATATATGGCAACCCGCCCTTTGACAGACTCACCTGTGAGCGGATGCTCAAGAAGGCCAACCGGGACTTTGCAACCGACCCCGAGCACACGGTATTCCTCTTCTTGATTCCCCAGTCACACCTCGGTACCTTCAGGCAGCACCTTATTCATTGGGAGGTGCTACATGTGTATCCGGCTGGCACAGAGGGCATATTCAGCTACCGTCGTGAGCACACCTATGCTGGACGGCCCCTTCAGTCGGCTGGCTCGGAAGGCGGGGGGGACCGTGTCTTCATTGCTGGTACCCCGTTCCCGGTGGCTATCATCTACCGTGATCAGTACACGTCCATGAGGTTCACCCCTGAGAGGTGGTGCCATTCCGCATATGCTCATGCTCATGGTCTCAGGCTGGCTCAGCTCATGGACCTTGGTGTTGACATCGCCCGACCTGGCACTACGGTTACCCGGGAGCAGCTGCTGTCTCACAGGACCTGTGCTGAGGCCTGTGCTGTGTGTGCCCGTATGCGGACTGTGCAGCCGAGTCCGAAGCACCCTCCGGCTGACAGATACAGGGCTCAAAAGCCTGGATCTATGTGGGCTGCTGATGCTACAGGCCCGATCACGCCTATTGGCTATGACGGGTCGAGGTACCGCTGGACCTTTGTGGAGTTCACTGTGAGGTTTACACTTTGCTACTTCTCTGCTGAGAAGTCGGCATACAGCTTCATCCTGGCTCAGTTCCTGGCAGATGTTGTTCATCACGGCTTTGCCTGCACTGGCCTGGTTCTCCGCACTGATTGCGCCCCGGAGCTGTGTGACCCTGCAGCACAGGCTCTGTACAAACACCATGGCATCAAACACCTGCAGTCGTCACCCACCCTGCACTGGCAGAACTTCATGGCTGAATATGTGATTGGTAAGGTCTCGTCGGTCTCCCGTGCACTCCTGGAGACAGCCGGTATGGACCTCACCTACTGGCCTCTTGCAGACAGTCATGCCTGCCTGCTATGGGATATCCTGCCTCATGGGCGGGACGCCGTGGTGCCATTCTATCACCTTATGGGCTATCACTTTACCTACTCCCGTATCGAGATATTCGGCACCCTGTGCACTGTGGCCATGGATGCTCAGCAGATGCGGGCCCGCCATCCGGGGGTCTCCAAGAAGCGGACCCCCCGGGCCTGGCAGGGGCGGTTTGTGGGCATCAGCCTCAGGTCCTCGGCCTACAAGGTACTGGACCTGGAGAGAAACAAAGTTGTCTCCGAGGGCCGGCCAGACTTCATCAGAAACTACTCAGAGTTCGGGCAGGTGATGTCATCGTTCCCTGCCCCCGCTCCCGACGAGCAGCACTCCGCACCCGTGCCCAGTGACAGGCCGGAGCCGTGGAAGGACTACACCACTGACATGGTGGTGACAGTCCATTCCGTGGCTGCCTATTATGACGCCCGGGACGGTGAGACCTATGCCACCGTGCAGTTGCTTGACACTGGTTCGGCAGACGCTTTCTGGACCACCGCCCAGCACCGCCAGCAGTATGTCATGGCTGACCCTGCGGGCACTGCTTGGTTTGACTTGGTCCACTGGCTGGACCGCCGCAGGGTCATTGACTGTGTCAATCAACACTACCCGCTCTGGACTCTGGCTAAGGCTCAGGAGGCCCGCGGTGATCCGCTGTATCCGGCACTCATTGTGTCCACGGACATGAGGCGGTCCAGGTCCTATGGGGTGCTCTTCCGGCCTATGGCCTACGGTGATGTGACTGCCCCACGTGCCTATGCCATGGACCTCCGTGCCAGTCTGGTGGTGTTCCCTGATACCCACAGTGCTTGCCACCTTCCCTTCTCCGACCACCCGGAGCAGGACCAGTGGCTCCTTCCGCACTATGTGGTCCCACCAGAGGACACGGTCGGTACGTTGCCGGCCAGCGGCACACTCAGCTTCTGTCATATCTCTGCTGACCTCGCCGAGCGCCTGTACCACACTGCAGCTCCTGATCTGCCACTGCCAGGAGGGTACCGCCAGGCACTGTCCATGCCTGATGGGGCTCAGTGGGAGGAGGCTATTACCGGTGGGGAGGTGCAGCCTCTGATTGACCAGGGTAAGATAGAACCGGTGGAGGTGCTACCCGACGGTGAGATCGCCACCAGCACCATCTTTGTGCTGAATAAGCCCTGGAAGCCACGGGATGGTCTACCGCCCGTCCAAATTCATAAAGCTCGGATGGCCGTGGCTGCCACGTGGCACTGGGGCTACACCCAAGCTGAGACCGCATGCACGGTAGCAGACCTGCCCACCTTCCGCCTTCTCATCATCCTGTCTATTATCTTTGCTGGTATGGGGGTTATGGTCTATCACTTTGACGTCAGTCAGGCCTTTGTTCATGCCCGTCTGGAGGTTCCCATATATGTGCGGTTCCCCTCTGGGTATATGTATAAGGGCAGATATGGATATGCCAAGCTGCTCTATGCTCTCTACGGGCTACGGACGGCTGGTGCTTCCTGGCAGAAGCTGGCCAACAAATTCATGAAGTCCTTCACCTATCAGGGAATGCACTTCACCCAGTCCACATATGACCCGTGCCTATACTATATTGTGACCTCTGGGTTCGTGGCCTTCGTGGCTGTCTACGTGGATGACTTCGGGCTGACATGTGATGATGCCTTCCACCAGGCTTTCTGGGCAGCTTTCCAGGCGGCATTCAAGAGCAAGAATCTTGGCCGTATGACAGCCGTCCTGCAGCTTGCGGTTGACTATGATCGGTGGGGCATTGCACTGTCCCAAACCAGGCAGATCAAGGAGCTCATGTCCAAGTTCAAGCTTCCGGCCAAAACCTTTCACAATCCGATGGATGTGAACCTCGTTATCCAGAAGCCGGAGCACCCTGATCTCACCCTTGTCACCCCGTATCTCTCACTGCTTGGGTCCCTGCTGTGGATTGCACGGTGCACCAGGCCAGATGTGCATTACTCGGTCATATATCTGGCACAGTTCTCCTCATGCCCCTCGGCTCAGGCCTGGGAGGCACTTCAGAGAGTGGCTCAGTACCTATACTTCACACGGCACTACCGTATCCGTTATGCTTACCCCAGTGCACCGCTTTCTGTGCTCACAATCCAGGTGTATTCGGATGCTGACCATGCTCGTGACAAACTGAACGGGTGCCTCTCCTACTCGGGAGGCATTGTATTCCTCAACGGCATGGTCCTTCATTGGGTATGTGCCCGCCAGACTGATGCTGAGATGTCCTCCACTGGATCTGAGTATGTGGCCGCCTCTGTGGTTGGGCAGCGGGCCATGTCTGCTATCCATATGATTGTGGAGATGTTCGGCTTTATCAGAATTACGCAGCAGGAGCCGGGTGTGTCTGCTCTGGCTCTGTCTACGGCCTTCCCTGCAGCCGACACTTCTTGGATGCAGAGGGCGGCCACGTTCTTCGAGAAT
>LGRX02032704.1:0-21632 GCA_001247695.2 Cymbomonas tetramitiformis | reverse complement strand
ATCGGACAGCACCACCACAATGCCCCTGCGCCCCTGCGCCCCCCTCCACCTTCCCACACCCCAAGTTCCCCAGGCGGCGGCTAGGATCTCATGGATCTAATAAGTCCGGACCTTCGCACATGTTCTCGCACGCAGCTTGTATCGATTCTGGTTTTTTGTGGCATCACACAGCAGCAGAGGAAACCAGGGAGCCCGGAGTGGGGCGGAGGGGGGTGCTGTCGGCTTCCCTTGGAGCCCTAGGAGTGGAGTCACCTTGAGACGCTGCCCCCGGGAGCCCCACCGACCGCTGAGTGAAAGAAAGAGCAGCGAGCATCTTCTTCATGGCATCCTGTCAGTATCCCACGAGCCTCGATGACCTCTGCCAGCAATTGCGGATACGCAACTTTTGCATGTGAGAATACGGCGCGGGGTCCAGTGGCAGAAGGTGCGCACCGCAGTGGTCATGCTGCCCGCTGTGAAGACTCTGCCGGTGTGCATCGCGCCGGGGTGTTGCTCGTCCTCGCGGAAGGCGGGAACCAGATGGGTGTCTGTGGAACATGGGACACCCTCTTCAGAAGACACTGGTAGGTCGACAAAACTGCAGATCCAAACACTTTTGTCATAGTCTGTGCACCGTGAAACAGTCAAAACGACGCTAAAAGGAAACAGGACTACCAAAGTCCGCGGCCTGTTCCCGAGTTTACACAACGCACATTCACTAAAGGCCATTGATGATAAGAAAACAACCAGCGTTGTAGATTTTATCCACAGTGTTCAACACATAAAACTCCACTACTAAAATCTCTATGTAAGTGAGAGAATAGCAAGGCTGGCAAGGAAAAACTAATTTCTCTTCACTGGGTGTTCACTGTATTTAGCAGTCTCGTAATCAATGCATCAGCTAAAATGTCTATAGAAGTATTTAGTGTTTGCACCTTAAAAAACATATAGTAAAACAAATATCTTCCGATGGCATAATGTGGATTAGGCAGATCACGCACGCAACGAAACATAGGAAAATACCAATTCTTTTCCGAAGGCTAAAACGGCAAATGTGTGTGTATCAATCTTATGTGAGAAGTGTGATGCCGTCTCGCCGCGATTGCACGACTAAACAATACTTCAGAGATCTCAGATTTTAAGATACTTGCTATAATTTGGGATGGCGCAATTGCAATGTCAGCTGCATGGCTCAGGAAGCGTACACATAACATAGAGGGCTCTATGTTCATTCAAAGTCACGCAAAACTTGTCCATTTCAACCCCAGGTGAAGAACCAGAGCCAATGAGCTTGCAATAGAGAAACTGCAGCCAGGTCACAAGGCGTGGACCCTTGAAAAGTGCTTGGCACAGGGCCTAGCAGTTATCCGCAGCAGCATTCCGCAAACCGAGCTGCCTCCATGCCGGATATATGCACGAGGGTGAGGAGAGACCACCTGGAGCGCTGCTGGGCTGCGCTTGAGGCTCAGCACCAAGCATGGCCTGCGCCACCACGCACGGCCCCTCTCAGGTGAGCCGCAGAAAACCTGGAAAAGCATGGGGAGCCTCCCGCAAACCCTCCGAAAGAACCCTTCGCAGTTGGCTGTTATTCTACATCCTGCTGAAAGTTTTTCTCTAGTTCCTGTCGCTATCCTGTAGATCCGCGCAGGTTGCTGTGTTTAAGGCTTCTTACCGGTTACACTTTCACAACACACCAAGCTGACGGGCGCGAAGACTGAGTGCTCCAATCCAAGCGACTCTCAAGGAAGTCTTGATAGCAAATCGAGAGTGCAACCAGGATAATATAGCCAATATCATCGCGACAGAAATCAAAAAGAGAGATACTAGTTCAGGTGAGGTGAGAGTATAAAGCGCGAGCGCGCGAGTTATAGGGTCGTGCGGGGTGACACGCTGAACCTGCAGGTCGGAAAGGTTCACTGCTGCTATAGGTGAAGGAAGCTTTTCAGCGCAAGACCGAGAAACAATTGTAGCGGGCTGCCGCCGGCTTCTCTGCATCGAATTTTTGCCGCCGTGAGCCGCAGATTCAGTCATCTGTCACTCACACGCCATATGTGGGATCTCAGCGAGGCAAACTTGTTGAAAGGGATTTCTACTTGCCCTCATATGGATGGCAGTCGAGGAAGACCAGAACAACCTCGCATCAACTGATTCGTCAAGCAAACACGTCTACACAACCTCGATCTCATTAAAGCTGCTTTTGCTTTTGGAAGTGCTTAAAAAAGCAGTTTTCGTGGACTTTAGGTTGCGGTCCCTAAAGTCATTTAACGAAGCGCAAGCACGACAAGATTTTCAGAAGCCAACAAGGAGAGCCGATAAGTGGCCAAACAACCTTTATATCAGTAACGCGAATGAAGCCAATCTGATATCTTCGTGAAGAGGTACTGAAGCTCCACTTACATATGTTCTACTCTATATATGTTCAATGTTGTGTCGATTCACGCATGAATTGTAAACAGGAACAGCTGAGCGACAATTATCGAATTCACCCTACCCTTAATAAATAAATAAAATAAAATAAATGAAAATAATAATAATGAATAAATCGTTCGTTCGTTCTTTATAGGAGGATGTAATAAATAATAAATAATAAATAAATAAATAAATAATAATAACAATAATAAATAAAAATAATAAAAAATAATAAAAATAATCGTATAATAGAAAAGTATTTTTCAAAATACGGAGTGAAAACCAAGGCTCAACATCGATAGTTCCGATAACCGATACAATCGATTAATCGTGAACATTGGTATCGATCGATTCCAGATTTGCAATATTTTGCACCATTAGTATTGATCGATGCAATAGCGTCTGATATCGGTATTGATCGCGATGGCTTCATGAAATATCGACATTGCTCGATTGTGCCGGGCCGAAAATCGCAATTGCTCGATTCCACAGTGAAATTTGGCTGTATCGATTAATCAAGGGTATCGATAATCGGCATTAGTGACTTTCCCGCAAATTTCGGCAGCCAATTCTTTCGCTAGTCCGACGTCAGGAGATGCCGCATTTTCCGGGGACACGTCGGTCCACGTCGGATCGGCTGCCGATTTGCTCAATTCGCTCGTGAGAATTCGCTTGAATTCGCTCGATCGAGGCCAAATTCGAACGAAATGAGAACTCAATTCGGCAGCGACTCAATTCGCACGGCTGACTGTACAACATGAATATTCGATTCAGACCCAACCAAAATTGGCGCTCGCAGACTTCACCAGTAACATCGGACGTTTGCAACAAGATGGATATTTTATGCCCACGTCGGACTAGCGAAAGAATTGGGCTGCCGAATTTGCGGGACACTCTCTATTGGCGAAATTCACCATCCCGCCCTGGGCCCACGATAACGCCAGAGCCCAGATTTCAAATTTCAAAGTTTACAAAGTACTTGGCCTTGCCGGATGCTGCTCCGTCTGTCGATCCCAATGATTGGTGGCAAAACACACAAATCAGCCTTTCCCAAGCTGTGGTTCATGACCCGTCAGTTCTGGGAAATCCTGCAACCACGGGTGGGGTACTGGGGTTGAGCGTATTTTCAGTGGGTGTGGTATCCTGCATGGCGACCTGCGCAAGGCTGTGACCGAGGGCACTTTGGAGCACTTCATGATGGCCTCTATCAACACTATGTGGAACGTTTGTGTACCCGTGAGAACTGCAGTATGTTATGAACAGAGTAGTAGAGCCTTGCCCTTGACCTCCTCCTCCTAGCTATGAGTAGGGTAGAATAGCATAGCCTGGACAAACCTCCTAAAAAATTACGTAACCTGTATGTGAAGGGGAAAACCCCCCTGTTTTGCTTAAAGTATCGGCTGCATCGATGGTATCGATATTCACAAGTGATGCTGTGTCATAATCAACCTGTTATCGAATATTGTACGTCTCGCTGTAAGTATCGTTATTGCTCGATTTGGGATATGGAAAAATATGCATGATTAGTATTGATCGATGAAGGGTTAGTGAATATCAGTATCAATCAATCTCGGTTGTTGTAATATTGATATCAATCGATACTGAAATTACTAATATCGTGCACTCTCGATACCGGAAAATGCATCCGATGTTGAGCCTTGGTGAAACCTGACCGAGGATTTAAATAAAGTCCCAAGTCCCCCACCCACCTTCCCGGGCCTCTGATCGCCCTAAGTCCCCCACCCCCACCCTTCTCGGGTCGGCCGACGTTTCAAGTCCCCCACCCCCAACCCACAGTAATCGCTCACCTTTAAGGAAACTCGCTGACGTTAAGGAAGCAAACAACGTTTTTTTTTTTTTTTTTGGGGGGTAACCGTTGCGGATGAGAATAGCTGGCTGGTCTTTTTTCCTAAGGAAATTCTCCAAAATCGTAAGGAAATTGGTTGTTGGCAGATCACCGAGAGTGGATTCTCTTAAATTCTATGAAAAATGGGAATTTTTTTGACTTGACAGCGTTCAGCACGATATCTTTAAGTTCTCAGTAGTCAGCTTCAGAAATAATCGCGTCGTCGTAGTCTTGCTTCAATTCTTTGAGTTGCGCACGGCTCTCTGGGTCCATATTGTACAGCGGTTCAACAGTTGGTAACAGTGGTGGACTCTCTAAATTTTAAGAAAGCTGCTGGGCTGAGTTATGTGGACGTGGATGAGTTTAAGAAATTAGTTGGTTGGCTCGAAATCCGAAATTCCTTATTCTTAGCGATTCTCTTAGGACGCGACGCTGGCGGGGGCCCCAAGTCGACGGGAATGGTCACCGCCCAAAATCTCCGGTTTTCTAAAGGTGAGCGATTATCGCATAACGATCGAACCCGAAGTCCCCCCCACCCCCACCCGCTTTTTCGAGGGTTGTTGCAAATTTCGGCTCTAATCTAGGCCCGCCCTTTACATGCACATATACACCCTTCATAGACCTTAAATTACCCTTTTCACACCTTATCCGACTCTAGAACACCCTTCTTAGACCTTGAAATGCCCTTTACAGACCCAGCAATTCCCTTATAGACCCTTAGTCACCTTTTCAGACCCTGAAATACCCTTTTCAGACCCTGAAATACCCTTTTTAGACCCTGCAACACCTTTCCAGACCCTGAAACACATATCTAAACCCTGACCACCTTACAAGGATGTTCACTTATTGTAAGACCCTAAACCACCCTTTACCGACCCTGAATCGACATTTATTATTTTGAATCACATACACACACATTTCCGATTCAAATGCAAGCACATTTTTTGGAATGCTCTCCGATCTCTATTCTCTAATTCTATTCATACATATTCATACATTCATCTCTAATTCTATTCATACATATTCATACATTCATCTCCATATGTACATCCCGACATCTTTCTCGGTCCACATTTGATAATTGAATGTGAACAAAACATGTCTAATCTTCGGGCGCCGGCTCATTCAGGTATGGAATCAAGCACTGGATGCCAACAGACTTTCGTTTTGCTGTTGCCTGCCTATTCATCTCGGCGGCCTTATTCATTCGCGCATACAACTCCTCTATACTTGATACTTTCATATTGGTGACACTTGATAGGCGTTTTGCTTGCAATCTAGAGAGCACCGGATTTTTGGACCATGCTTCCTTCACCACTTCGCTTGGTAGATACCTTCCACACACGTAAGCTTGCAAGGCATAGGATGGGTATCCCCCCAACACAGAAACCCTAAAACGATAATTCAGCGTTCGTACTCGCGAGAGTGAGGGTGTTAAATGTTAAAACGAAATTGCGCAAGGCAACGAAAACGCGAAAGGAAAGGGTGATTGAAGCGTTCGTCCCCTGCTGCACTGCTAAGAAAAGCGTAGTTTCCTCCAGCCTTGATAGCTGCACTCTTCCATTTGCTGGCCTCGTCGAGTGCGAGCCGCAAGTTGGCCAGTTTCCCTTTATTGGGATCCAAACCGATGGTCACATCGTGCATATGCTTCATGATGCTCTTGCGCAGGTTACAAGAAGGTCAAGAACTAGCTTGCGATCTCTCCCTTTCGCACATAAAGGGCGGGTCGACAGTCGCGCCCAATTCCGTTCGCAGCACGGAAACCAAACCTGTTAACGCGCCCTCAGTTTTCTCGACCCGATCGGCTGGCATTCCAACACATACCTCGAAAAGGATGATTCAACGGTTTCTCTTTGCGGGATGCCTTCTCAATGTTTGTAGGAGTGGAAAATAGCCATTGATGCGGGACGACATGCTGTCCAAGGAAATTTTGTCTCCGCGCCACGCACAATTTTGTGAGTACCTGTAGACTAGAATAGTCGAGGCCGGCGGGAATGAAGGGAAAACTTATTTCGACGACGTTCATCTTCGATGTGTCACGTGCGATGGACACAAAAAACCAGTTTTGAGGGCGGCATGACATTTTTATATAGATTTACAGCGCAGCGTCACGATCGGCGTGGGAGCCGTAGCCGCCGACTCGGTGTCACACTCACGGTCGTGTGGTCGTGTGTTGACACGATCGTCACGCCGACACAGCCAAGTCCCAAGTCCCCCCACCCCCCACCCTTCCCGGAGTCCACAAGTCCCAAGTCCCCCACCCCCACTTTCGCCGCGTCGACGAGTCCCAAGTGCCCACCACCCCCCACCTATCAGGCGCCGACAAGTCCCAAGTTCCCACCCCCACTTTTGAACCCGACCAAGTCCGAAGTGGGGGGTATTGCGGTTTGCACTCAGTTTTTTGAAAAATACTTTTCTATAACGTAGGAGGAACGTATATCGTAGGTAAAAGATTGAGAAATGATATAAATATAATCACGTGATAGTTGCGAGATGCATGCATGCAGACATGCATGATATGTACAACATATGCATAATCATATATGATCAATCGCACACGTGCGAGACGCTATAAAAATTATAATATGCGTTCACACAATTATTTTATACATGCGTATGTAGATCAGGAATGGTCTACTGAATTGAGTGCATTCATCTCTGCTTCACTAAGATCCATATCTGAAAAATCTAGCTGCTGATGGGTGACATTTATGAAACGACCGATATAAATAAATAAATGAAAATAATAATAATGAATAAATCGTTCGTTCGTTCTTTATAGGAGGATGTAATAGATAATAAAAATAATAAAAATAATCATACAACGTAGGAGGAACGTATATCGTAGGTAAAAATTACAGAGATTGAGAAATGATATAAATATAATCACGTGATAGTTGCGAGATGCATGCATGCAGACATGCATGATATGTACAACATATGCATAATCATATATGATCAATCGCACACGTGCGAGACGCTATAAAAATTATAATATGCGTTCACACAATTATTTTATACATGCGTATGTAGATCAGGAATGGTCTACTGAATTGAGTGCATTCATCTCCAAGGATGCGCTTTGGACGCGCCGGCGCGCCATATCTGGCGCGCCTGACCCATTTTGAGAGCCCACACGCCCCGCCAGGAAAAATGCACGCGCCGCGTTGCCGCCGCGGCGCGCCATCGCTCCATCGTAATCGAGGCGCTCCGCCAGCGGCGTTGGCTCGTTCGCCACGCCAACCCCAACCCCACGCCATCGCCACGGGCCACCCTTCGCTTGTCACGCCATGTCAAGCCCCACGAGACATCAACGAAGGCATTTTCAGGGTAGAAGGGGGTCGATTACGGATCACGGGGAGACAGACTTTTGCCCCCCCATAAATTGGGGGTGACTGTCTCTTCCTGTGTCACCCCTCGCCCTGTGGTGTCACTTGCATCTTGCCTGTCCGTGTGTTCGTTTCGCTCTGCGATAATAAAACAACCTAAGTATTTTATTATCTCATCTTAGTTTGTTGTGACCTCCGGGACCTCCGCTGTCCAGCTTCGTTCGTTCGGGGACCGTGATATATATATAAGTTACATTATCATATATATATCTCCGTTCCCATCAACGGACGGGGCCCCTCCCTCTAAACTCTCCCCACGACCCCTCTATCTCCCCAAGGGCGCCGGCGCCGCGGCCGGCGCCCCAATTTAATCCGCCACGCCCGTTGGCGACCCACCCCGCGCCACGCCGGCCCGTGGCGCGCCACCACGCTGACAAAAACGGCGCGCCACGCCACCGCCAACGCCAAAAACCCAAAGCGCATCCTTGTTCATCTCTGCTTCAATCTAGCTGCTGATGGGTGACATTTCTGATGAATATCGGATGAAACGACCGATATCGTGAATGCTTGCAGACACGCTTGCGGATGCGTCATGAGGAACGCAATTTGGCATCTCCAGCCACGGCATCTCCAGCCCCTAGTGCGTTCCTTCGTGTGTCACTCCTCGGCATCCACGTGGCACGGTGGGCATTCAGTACTCTGTACCGCACCAGAATCGCCATCAATAGCCTGAGTAGCTCAAACGGCAGAGCGCTCGCCCGGCATGCGAGAGGTCCGGAGATCGATTCCCGGCCTGGCTCACCTTTTTCGGGCTTCTGGTCTAGCGGCACATGGCACCCATGACATACGGTTATATGACCATCTAGGAAATAGCTTCTGTTGCCGAAAACGACTTGACAGTCCCCGCGAAAACCGAAAGCGACAGGCTGTCGAGCGCATTGGTCTACCTCTGTACACATGGCACCGTGAGGCGGCTGAGGTGAAACTTTTTGTTCTTAGTGAATTAATAAACATTATTTGTGTTGCACGGGCGCCAGGGAGCATAGTATATTGTGTTTGGGAGCATATAAGCTAGTTAAGGCAACTCACGGGGTCTAGTTTCCTATATTACGAGGTGAGGCGGTTCTGATTAGCTAAGAATTGACAACATAGAGTTGCGAATTGCTTTGATGAATTTTTTTTGACTGTGTTGAAAACTTTTGTATGTTTACGAATTCTAGCTTAAGGTCTCAGTCGAAAGTATTTTCCCCTGTCCGTGACACGCTCATAAAACGCGTTTTAGCACTGAATTCGCAGGGGGTTGTACCCTACAGGAATCATGGCTCATTTTTGCATAGAGTGTGTATTGGAGCTCAGGATGGAGTCCCTGAAAGAGTATGGAACTATGGATACACGGACACACGTAAGTGTCAACGGTGTCGAGCAGCCGTTAGGAATTTAGACCTTTCTATCGTAGAGAATAGGGGGTTTACTATCGAGCTCGTGAAGTCTGCATACAATGACATGACAGGCCTCTCAAAGGCCAACAAACACGGCACGATTAGTAGATTTCCTCGCCAGGTATTCGATAGTATGGTTAGGCCTCTCGGTAAGAAGGTTCAGGAGTCCAACACTAGGGCAGCAGGAGAAAGTGTTTCAGTTATTATTACACAGCAACACCACATAGATAGTTTTTTCTCCTTCGAGCGCTTCTTCCCGAAAACAGGCTTGGGAGCAAGCAAGGTTCTCCCACGTCGGGATATTACATTCATAGCCCCCAGTCACAATGAAGCACAGTACAACGTATGATGGCGAACATAGGCTTAGAGTTACTTATCAGTGTCTAGTATACAATCAGACAGGTCATTTAGTGATACCTCCAGATTATCCCAGTGTCCCGCGTGCATGGCACAAGCCACCAGAGTTTGTTCCGCTAGCCTATATCAAGGACATAGCCTCAAGAATTCCTAGGAAGCTATGGCATCAAGGTCTAGGTGTCAACCCGTCGTTTATGGAGCATGGCGCAGCCCTTCGTAAAGAAGCAGCAGAGTATGCAGAAGAGCATGCTTTCGACGGCTTCGACGACGAGGATAGGGCACTATTGCTCAGCGTCAAGGCCAGGTCCGACGCAGCACACGAACGACGTCGAAGTGCACGACTGGCTGCCTTGGAAGGTACGTGTTCTGTCACACGCATTTACCCTTTCTGTTGTTTCATAGTCGCTGCCTTGAAACGTTTTGCTTGGAGATGACGTGAAAACGTTCTATGCTTGACCGACTTGTTGATGATGCGGTGAGCAACCTCGAGCTTGACACTTTGTGCTGTCCGCGATTTCAGGTTCCCAGTTCTCCGTTTGTTGCCGTGGTGACGCATGTGCGTCTTTCTTTGGCTGTGCAGGTGCTCAAGCCCCTGCATCGAATAATCAAGAAGATCCCCGTGGAGGAGAACTTGGTCAGGGAGATGTGTGCATGCAGCGTGAGCATAGAGCTGCACGTCTTGCGCTGACCCGTTTGCTGTGATTGCTGCTATGTAGTCTTTCGCTTTTTGACGTAGTGCGTGTGCTTTTCGTTGCCTGAAATCCGGTGTATCCAGTGCTAACCGGGTTGTAAGTTCTCTCCACAGAAGGGTAAGGCAACGCCATACCGCCATCGCTTTCGCGAACTGCCCATCAGCTTCTGGAATCACGGTGCGTACCATTTCTTCACGGTGATGCATCGTAAGGGAGCACTCCCTCCCGATAATGTTGGGAGTCTTTTCCTCCTTCACCCCTTGCTTCTTTTTCACCTTCTTCACCCTGATATGACACTTCACCCTGCGTTTGAGAAATTCAGCTAACAAGTCAATTTTCTCCTGTGTCGTGCAGTGTCGCCGCACCGTCACTTCTATGCAGTGGAGAACCTCACGAAGAGCGAAGAACACGCTATTCGATGAAAACGACATTATGGAATGTCATTTTTCAATTTAATTATAGATAGCTAAATAATTCCAAGGCGTACGAAAATAACGTATTTTCCGACGAGACGCGAGACGCACGTATAAACGCGGGTGCCGGTGAGGCTAATAGATACGTACGTATGAGTGCTTATAACAAATTCACAAGCACATGCAAGCATTCAATGTGGTAAACACGATACAAAATATGATGCGGTGACTAATTTCATTTTGTACATGTGTTTTATTAATGTTCGGGACTAGCTGTTAGCACTGCGACCACAGTCTACGCGGTATCTGCTCGGATACGTACGTATGAGTGCTTATAATACATTCACAAGCACATGCAAGCATTCAATGTGGTAAACACGATACAAAATATGATGCGGTGACTAATTTCATTTTGTACATGTGTTTTATTAATGTTCAGGGCTAGCTGTTAGCACTGCGACCACAATCTACGCGGTATCTGCGTTCATTCCAGGTTCAAGACAGGCATTTGGCACGGCGTGCACTATTTACTCGGCTGGTGCGTCGTCGGTAGGTGCGGGGGGAACGCTGTCTCCTGGTTCGCCGTCTCCTGCCTCTTCTTCTTCCTCTTCATCTCCATCTTCTCCTTTCTCTCCTTCTCCTGCCTCGGGTTGCCCAGAAGCCGTGCCGGTTTCAGCGGGTGGATCTTCAGCGGGTTCTTCACCGTCCTCATCAGCCGACTCCTCCATGTCCTTTTTGCAGTCGGCGATTTCTTTCGCCCTTTTGAGGTTTTCCTCCTCTATGCGTGCTTCCTCTTTGAGCTTCGCCGTTTCCTCGAGTGACATGCATTCCGTATCGCCGTTAGGCTCGTCGTTAATGTTCCCAATCCGCTGACTGGCTGCATTCACCATGTCTTGGTCGGAGTCGAACGCGACAGCGTTCAAGCCGCACCGGAGAGCTGCCATTGTGGCCGTCGCGACCCCACACCCCGCATCCAAGATCCAGTTGGGTGACGAATCGTTGTTTAACCGGGCGAAAGGTGCGGGTCCCATCATGTGGCAGTTGATGAGCTCTGTTAGCAGGTGCTGGGGCTTCTGGTGAGCGCATACCACTTTCCCATCGTCTCGATAGGGTTGCTTGACGACAGAATACCCCTCCAACACATTCGCCCTCGAGCCCGCCTCCGCATCCTTCGACGAGAAGTCGAAGTCGCACATCCATGGTTTGCGAGTGGATTTTTCCCCGGACTCATGGTCCGCCATTTGGAACCCGATGACAGCCGCTTCGAGGACATTGTACCGGATTTTTTGGTTGGCACCTACATCCTGGTTCTCCTTGCGCCACCATATGCGCTGGGCCCCACCGTTGCATTTGCTCTCCCGGATCTTCAGGAACCCGGTCTGCTGAGCAAACCCACAAAATATCAATATTGTCCAGTCCGGCGAGGTGGTGAGCGCCGCAAAGGCATCTATGAACTTGATCAGGTCGGGCTCGGATAACGCGTGCTCTGACAGCTCCGTATCGAAGTCGTAAATAACGTCCAGTATTGTCCCCACGTAATTCATCTTGGGGACATTCTCGAGTTTCGTCAACTCGTCTTTGTAGATCATGTAGCCGGTTTGAACCGTCTTCCACTCGAACTCTTTCTCGCACTCTGCCTCCTTGCCATCCTCCACAAGGGGGGAGGGAAGTGCCACCTATTATTATACCACAAACCGCTTGTTAATATTTGAATGACCCAATGAAAATTGCTAGCGCAATAAAACAATCATGCAACTACATGTTGAGGAGCACGACTATTACAACAAAGAATGTTGAAAGAACGCACACCTTAACTGTATTGGGGACGTAGTTGACGGGCAGCCGCCCGAGGTCTCCCTCTCCGGCCTGACACCGGGAAAGCCACGTGTTGCAGTCTGCGACGAATTGGACGATGGCCTTGGGAACCGTGAGCTGACTCCCCCCTCGCCCACTTTTACCTTGTTTCACCGCCTTGATGCATCGCTCGATGGCCTCCTGGCAAGCCCAAGTCTCACCGTATTTCTTCTCAAAAGCATCCCAATTCTCCACCCCAGATTGCGACACGATCCAGGCCTGAACGTTGCGTTGGGCCTTGAACCTCTTCAGGGTTTCAATCGCCTCTGGGATGGTGATCTCAGTGGTCAGGATTTTCTTCAGAACGCCGTTCAAGTAATCAACCTCCACGTCCGAGTGAAACCCGAGCATCGTCTGGAAAAAGGACATGTTCAACTCCTTCTTCTCGCTCTCCTTCACGATCGCCTGCTGCAAATAAAGGCTGTGCCGGCTGACCGACACTCAACGTGTTACCGGCGCTTCGAGGAACACGCCTAGACCTGGCCTTGCCACCCGACTTCTTCTTCTTGAGGTCGGCACCTACCTCCTTCAACGCCTCCTCCGCCCCAGACGTCTCGGTAGTCATGTCAACGATCTCACTCTCCGGAGTCCAGGTCGTGCGTTTCTTACCCGACCCCTTGGTGGGGGTCTTAGTCTGCCCCTTCAGAATACGCAATTCGTACGCATGCATGATTCTAACAATCTGGTCCCAAGTCTCCTGACGCACTGTAGCCATCGACCAATTCGTTGCGTATTCGTTGGCGTAGGAGATGTGATTCATTTGCAACACCTCCGCCTTAATCTGCAACTGCTGAGCCGATGTCAAAAAGTACCAGACCGGGAACCATTTGCCATTGTCAACGTCTCCCCCGAAAAGCTCCCAATCGTTCACATTGGCCCAGTCCCCCTTCGACAGCTTCTCGTAGACATGCTTCCTATTCTTCTTTGGAAGCTTGAAAGTCTTGGGATCGTGCTTTTCCAACTGCTTCACCAGGCCGTCCTCCGTCCAGTCTTGGGCCTGAACGTCCCATTCCGTGATGCCACAATGCCAATAGAGTTTGTGGAGAGGGCCCTTCGATGCCTGCATGGTTTGCCGAGAAAGTACGGTTAGTAACATTCTTTTACTTTAAGTAAGTAAGAGCTTTAAGTGACAAAGATGGATAAGTTACATTGTTTTCTCAGAAATCACCTGCATGCCCGTTCGCATGGATTTTATGATTTGCTGGTGCGACTTGCCCTTCACGTTCTGGTCGACGGTGTTCTGCTCGTCAGCCAAAAATCGGACCATGTCAGACTGTAGATTAAAATACAATTTGCACTCGATCTGCTGAAAAGCTTCGTTATCTGGTTGTTGTTGGTGAAGCTCCCGCCGAGCGGTGAGGCTATGTTGGTGCCCGAAGCACACGAAACGATATACGCCTTCCCACACCTTACTGGGGTCAAAGTCCTCCGCGGTTGTGAGGTGCTCCCCAGAGTGCGCCCATATAACGTACACTAGGGAGGTGTTCTGAAAACCGTGTGGGTTCCAAGCCATGCTCTCTTTCAAGTTCATGACTTGCGCACGGTCCTCATCCCTGATGCGCTCGTAGTCCTCAGCCTGTATAATGCACTGGATAGGTATGTTGAAGGTACACCCCTTGACGTCTTTGGCGTCAACGACTCTGGGGTACCGGTGGTTATACTCAATCTGATACCGAATCGTATTAGAATGAGCTACTGAACGCCGCTGTTTCGGCAAAGAGAGCAAGGACTGCCAGTTCTGCGCTGCTTGCTCGGCATTCTGTTCTTTGGCCGCCTTCGCTGTCTCTCCAGGCCCGTAAGCTAACAATGAGCCGCCCGGACCACGACTAGCGGCCAGATCGCTTTCTGCTGCAGGTGTCAACGGTACCTATATTGTAATATAAAAGTACAAAGTTAGTCACTAACAGATAACACCTCATTAGGTTAATGAGCAATTCGAAACAACACTCATATTCATTATAAAACTGTTAAGGGGAATCACAAAGGTTAGAAACTTTGCACAACTGCTCATTAAGCTAATGAGACATATTTTACATTACAAGCTAATGGTACATATTTTATTTAACATCGGTCTTGATCAATTACGGTTGTCAATGTAATTGTATGCCTACTTCTTTAGTTTTGATTTACTACATTCCTGTCGATGGCTCGACTTCCGATGCTGCTTCGCACAATCATGGGAACAGTATACTGCTTGGTGACAGCCGCCACACCGCTTTTCTCCTTGTTTACCACAATTTATACAGAGACACTGGTGTGCTGACACCGAGGACTTCCCGAAACGATCTTTGTTTGCCTTCCGAACAGCAGATTGTGTGAAGCATGCGGTCCAGCCATTGGGAAGCTTTACTGGTGAATTAAAGTCGGTTGTGCCAGAATCCTGCAGTAAAGTAAAAAAAAGAAAAACTGCTCATTAAGCTAATGAGACCTTTTGGTCAGTCATCAAATATCTCGGTTAAAACAGTCAAACATGTCATATGATGACAGTAGGTATCATACTAACTGTAAAAAAAATCGTAAAGGCCAGAAAGTTGCAAAACTGCTCATTAGGCTAATGAGGCTTTTTGTTCAAGTTTCGGTCAGTCATCGAATTTCTCGGGTAAAACAGTCTCACATGTCATATAATGACAGTTGGTATCATACTAACTGTAAAAAAAATCGTAAAGGCCAGAAAGGTTGCAAAACTGCTCATTAGGCTAATGAGGCTTTTTGTTCAAGTTTGGGTCAGTCATCGAATTTCTCGGGTAAAACAGTCAAACATGTCATATGATGACAGTAGGTATCATACTAACTGTAAAAAAAATCGTAAAGGCCAGAAAGTTGCAAAACTGCTCATTAGGCTAATGAGGCTTTTTGTTCAAGTTTGAGTCAGTCATCGAATTTCTCGGGTAAAACAGTCACACATGTCATATGATGACAGTAGGTATCATACTAACTGTAAAAAAAATCGTAAAGGCCAGAAAGGTTGCAAAACTGCTCATTAGGCTAATGAGGCTTTTTGTTCAAGTTTGGGTCAGTCATCGAATTTCTCGGGTAAAACAGTCTCACATGTCATATAATGACAGTTGGTATCATACTAACTGTAAACAAAATCGTAAAGGCCAGAAAGGTTGCAAAACTGCTCATTAGGCTAATGAGGCTTTTTGTTCAAGTTTGGGTCAGTCATCGAATTTCTCGGGTAAAACAGTCAAACATGTCATATGATGACAGTAGGTATCATACTAACTGTAAAAAAAATCGTGAAGGCCAGAAAGTTTGCAAAACTGCTCATTAGGCTAATGAGGCTTTTTGTTCAAGTTTGGGTCAGTCATCGAATTTCTCGGGTAAAACAGTCAAACATGTCATATGATGACAGTAGGTATCATACTAACTGTAAAAAAAATCGTAAAGGCCAGAAAGTTGCAAAACTGCTCATTAGGCTAATGAGGCTTTTTGTTCAAGTTTTTTAAGACACACTAATAATTATAGAAATGACAAATAAATGAACAAAATATCACAGGATTTTCAAAAATCTTTGAACTTACCGCGGTTGGAAGTACTCCGGTGCCACCCATCTCCGTATCGATTGATTCGTCCAAGAGACTGTACTCTTCACCAGATACTTCAGCAGACTTCCAGAAGTCTGGGTTCTCGGAATTTCGCCACATTTCATTCAGAAAAGAACTGTAAGCAGCAGCAGGAACTTTGGACGCTGAGCGTGTAACCAGCTCATCCAGCCTGTTCTTGCGCACTGTGTAAGTAGGCGCCACGCTGCTAATCAGCATATTTTCAGCGTCAAGACGGACAGCGCTATACTCATGAGGGCGTTCAGACGCCGCCAGCACGTACAGCGGGGTATTGCCGTTGGCGGTTGACGCAGCGCCAGCGAAAGAGATACGAAGGTTCTCATCGGCGTTTGTTGGCAAAATAGGCAAACTTTTTTGAACTGTTTCCCCATCGGCTGTTGCGAGATAAACATACACTCGCAGCTGATGGCCGTTTAAAGAAGGTACGCGCTCAACTGCCCACTGCTTGCCGGGTATCTGTGTTATGCTTCCTGCGCTCATTAATGCGCGAAATTGATCCAAAGTTGCCATTATTTTAATTCACGAAAAAGTAAAACAAAAAGGGCGATGAGCTGTGAGCGGTGTTATGCAAAGTAGGTTTTGAATTGTGAGGAAGTCTGGTCGAGTTTATTGAGTTTCAATAAGTTTTGTTCTCTCGTCATCAAAATCTGAGAATTGCAAATCGAAGTATTTTATTGGACGGGCCGAACGCGACAAAGAACTCGAATCTGCATTCAAGTTCTCGATTTCGATTGATGACATCTGCACTCGATCCGGGAACTTGAGTACAGAGTGATGTTATTGGACAAAGTTTGGTCGATCGATCCGATGAATTTAATATGACCGACCGTAATATTCAAATTCAAAGTCATCGGCTGTCGCCCCTGACGAAACTCGGAATGAACTGTCGTCGTTTTCATTTCACGGAAATTGGCTTCATAAGATTTTTGAACTATTTTCCTGATGGGGCCGTTCTGGCGAATAGCTGACGAAGCTATCGACGAAGTTATTGACCTTTCACAGCCTGCAATATACTACACCCAGAAGGAAGACGATATCATAGAAATAGAAATAAACAGACGTATTTCGCTCATCGCCAGTTAACGCTCCTCGCTCATCGCTATACAAAACAGTTTGCGACGATGAGATATTATGCTTTCCGTGCGTTGAAACGCCAATGCACTCGAAAAGCGCAGAAACTCCAATGACTGCAAACTTGCAAAAGACAAGCGACTCTCGCGCGACTCAGCGCTCATCGGACTCTAATGACACAATAAACACGCAAGAGTCTAGTTCGCGAAAGATAACAAGTGTTGACTTCAATGAGATAACGCAAAGCCTTGAAGCAAGCTTTAGTTCACATTCCGTGGGTGACAAAAAGAGTGAAAGTGTGCTGAATGGGAAAAGTACTAAGGTCGGAAAAGAGCGAGCAGTTTACACATCAGTAAAAAGAAAACCCAAAGTTAAGAGTCAAATATCAATCAAAGAACGAAACCTTTCACAATCAGACATTGAAAGTATTGCAACTTATCGGTGCAAGTGCAAATCGTTTTGCTCGTTGATGTTTCACACATCAGCTTTAGCTGCTCAACGCGAAATGTTTTGGAACTTGTCTCAAAAAGATCGTAAAGAATGGATGATAAGAGATCTTATGAAGAGCGGGACCAGAACTTGTGACTCAAGATTCATATTTATGTTCTTCATATGTGACAGACCGGTAAGTTTGCCAAAACTGCTCATTAGGTTAATGAGCGGTTTTCCTTCTTTTTTATAAAATCCCCTTGAAGAATTTTTTTTGTTCTATTCCTGAAAGTGTGCCAAAACTGCTCATTAGGTTAATGAGCGGTTTTCCTTCTTTTTTATAAAATCCCCTTGAAGAATATTTTTTTGTTCTATTCCTGAAAGTGTGCCAAAACTGCTCATTAGGTTAATGAGCGGTTTTCCTTCTTTTTTATAAAATCCCCTTGAAGAATTTTTTTTTGTTCTTATTCCTGAAAGTGTGCCAAAACTGCTCATTAGGTTAATGAGCGGTTTTCCTTCTTTTGTTTCAAATCCCCCTTGAAGAATATTTTTTTGTCCGTATTCCTGAAAGTGTGCCAAAACTGCTCATTAGGTTAATGAGCGGTTTTCTTTCTTTTTTATAAATCCCCTTTGAAGAATTGTTTTTGTTCGTATTTCTGAAAGTGTGCCAAAACTGCTCATTAGGTTAATGAGCGGTTTTCCATCTTTTGTTTCAAAAATAACCTTGAAGAATATTTTTTTGTTCGTATTCCTGAAAGTGTGCCAAAACTGCTCATTAGGTTAATGAGCGGTTTTCCTTCTTTTTGAAAACATTCACTTTGCTGGTATATTACAGGTGTGTTCGGCCTTCTACCAGAAGGTTTACAAAGTAAGCCAAGGCTATTTCTGCGACGTACGCGAGCGCGTTCTCTCTGGAAGAACAAATTTCATTCACGGGCTGCCTGGCAGTGAGGCAAATCGGCGTTTGTCCAACAAAAAATCAAATGTCGTCGCCTTCGTGAATAAATATGCGGAAGAACAGGGCGAACCCCAGCCTCATAAACCTGAGACGCATCTCCCGTCGGGGAAGACAAGAGAAGAGATTTGGGATGACTATCTCGATTCTTTATCTATTCACGACCGCAAATCCAAGGAAGTCTCCTTGCCGTACTTCTACGAAATCTGGAAAGACGAGTTCAAATCTTGGCTTAAAGTTCCGAAGTGCAAGCGTTTTTCGCAGTGCAGTGTATGTGCTTCGATCAAACTCTTGAAGGAGGGCACACCTAAATCCCAGCACGGTAAGCTAAATTCTGAAAAATACAGTGTTTGCATTTGTTTTACGTTGTTTTAGAAGTTTGTATATTAAAACGTTTTTTTTTTTCAGGTCAATACGACAAAATGCGAGAGGTGCACCTTAACCAAGCGCGTGCCGAGCGTGAGAAGTTCTACAAACACGGCCGAAAATCCAACATGACTAAGAGCATCAAGGAAAACAAGACGTGGTGGAAATATTCCTCTGTCATCATTGACGGGATGACCCAATGGACAACGCGCCTGCCGCATTTCAGGCGCATGCCATCATATCTGGACCGAAAGGACTTCTTGGACGTGCACAATATGGGTAGCATCATCGAAAACGTTGGCCGGTTTATGGACTTCAACTACGCGAATTACGGTGACGACGCCAACTTCCTGCTGAACGTGCTGCATCGTGACGTCACTCGAATTCAAGAGCACCGTCGTAAAGGGGATGGCGAGGAACCGTACCCGATGCCGGAAGTGTTATACGTCCAGCTTGACAACGTGGGCACCAACAAGAGCATTATGCTTTTGGCGTATATCTCTTGGTTGGTTATGCCTGGCGCGTTCAAGAAGGTGAAGGTGAACTTCCTAATCGTCGGCCACACCCACGAGAACATCGACCAGATGTTCTCGCGTTTTTCTGTGCGCTTAAAACGCAAGCTTGCGATGACCCTTGACGAAATGATGGAAATCGCAAAGGAGTGTTTCTCGGATGGCATCTTCAC
The DNA here is from genome assembly GCA_001247695.2 of Cymbomonas tetramitiformis. Classification (NCBI taxonomy): domain Eukaryota; kingdom Viridiplantae; phylum Chlorophyta; class Pyramimonadophyceae; order Pyramimonadales; family Pyramimonadaceae; genus Cymbomonas; species Cymbomonas tetramitiformis. The sequence continues at coordinate 2,242 of LGRX02032704.1, read as the reverse complement.
GACCGCGGTGGCGAAAGTGCACGATTTGAAGACCTGGTTCGGTGGTCGCTACGAGAACGTCTGTGGCATCTCCACGCAGCAGACCTTCAAAGCGTTCAAGAACGAGGCCGGCGAAGTGGTCGTGCAATACAAGCTGTATTCCACCGACAAGAAGTGGCTACCAGAGGAGGGCCTCAAGGTGTTGAACTCTATGCCCGAGAACCTGCCTGATTTTGTCAAACCGAAAGCCTTCTCCGAAGAAGGGCTTACGAAGCTCGAGGATCTGGTGGACGGGATGCGGACCATTTTGAGTACGACGTTTACACCTACCCACGAGGCGTGGTGGGCGGAGCTGTTGAGGAAGCAACGAAAGCTGACAGAGGAGGGCATTTTCGAGGAGCCCAATGTCCCGTTCGTTTTGCCGAGCAAATTGCACGCACGTTCGAATGCCCCTTTGGTGCATGCCCTGGAAGCTCCTCTCAGACTCGCCGAAGCTCAGAAGCCAGCAGCAGCAGAAATTCCAGCCCGAATTCAAGAACGCGTAGAACGTGCACCGATTGCCGTGTACACGGGCAAACGTAAGGCGGTGAATCGGGCTGCTAGAAAAGCAGAAGCGTACGTGGCCAACCCGGTATGGGAGGGTTCGTTCGATCAGATGACCGTAAACAGCTACGCCGTTTGCTTCGGAGAAATCACGGGCGTGAAGGCCAACGATGTATGCCAATTCCGTGTCAAGCTCAACGGCAAAGAATGGTCGGACCCCCTGATGCTTGTCCGAGTGCATGCACGGATTGTCTACGCGAAGGAGTTGAAGTACAAGTACCTGAAAGTGAAGACATACACGGACACTAAGGAGCGAAGACTCGGAAAGGTGTTGGCAGCGAAAGCGGGAGCCTTCTGGGAGAACGCATCCGATACGCCGTCAACTGAGCCCTTCAAAAGTGCAGAGATATTGCTAGCGTGGAACATCGCAGCTAACGAAGCAAAAGGTTGTATCCCATATGAGCAGTATGGGCAACTTATAGTCGCACTGCTAGCGCAAAGAGCCAAGAAAAGACGAATTGATAACGGGCAAGTGGAAGAAACAGTAGGCGATGAAGACAATGGCGAAAACGAGGAAAATGAGCTAGACGACGGTAGCGATGTTGAAATGTGAATAGCATCAGCTGGCTTAGACGCACAAAATATATGTACATAATGTAAATACGATTATTAGAGAAATCTGATATGGCAATTGCTCATTTCTTTCGTATGCCATGCTCGCTACCATTTACCGCACAGAAAATAAATTGCATGCTTCACCGTGTCTTGGAAACATTTTCGTACGTGTCTTGTAATTTTACCGTTGCGGAGGCCTGCGAGCAAAAGTATTTTCAACATCAACATTTTCAGCACATATATTTTCTAAATATCGCCAAAAACAGCTAATGTCAATTATCTACCCTAATGTCAATTTCATCGAATAGCGTGTTGAAGTGCAGAACGTCACCGACGTAATCCTCGGGAGGTACGCCCGGAATAATCGGACTGCGGTGCCACATACTCCCCTTGCTTGTGTTTGATTTGATATTCCAGGCGCTTCTTGTCAGAAGAAGGCGGGGGCTCGTTGAGTAGGTCTTTCTTTGTCTCGAACTGTTTCGTGCAGTAGGGGCATACCCAAGGGAACACCATCCCCTCGTGATGGACGTGCGCGCCTTCGAGAATACTCTGAAGAGTGCGGGTCTTGTGCATCTTCTCTGTCAAGTGTAACTCATCTTGAGGGCACTCACAATAGGAACACGCATAAGTGTGCGCGCACGTAGATAAAGCGAGCATCATATTAATCCACTTCATATCACCCCCTCCCTTCTTTGCCATGGTGTAACACTTCAAGGTAAGGTTTGCGCGGAGTCCAAAAATGCAAAAACTTTTCAAAAATCGTTTATTTGATAAATAGGTTGCCCAAACGGGAATTCCCAGTAGGAATTTTGGTGGTTTTTTTTGTTTTTTTTGTTTTTTTTTTCTAATTAGGAGAATATTTTTAAAAAAAATCCCTAAAATTCCCACCGGGAATTCCCGTTTTCCATTTTTCATGTGTTCTATATGGAAGTTCCCATTCCCATTCCCAGTACCTTCCCCCCCCTTGTGTGAAATTAAACCTGAGTTGAGGTATTTCAAACTTGAGTTATGAGAAAAAATAAGGTTTTTTCTAAAATTCCCACTGGGAATTCCCGTTTTGCAGATTCCATGTGTTCTATATGGAAGTTCCCATTCCCATTCCCGG
>LGRX02032703.1:0-13304 GCA_001247695.2 Cymbomonas tetramitiformis | reverse complement strand
ACCTGGCCTCTGTCGCATGCAACCTGGCCTCTGTCGCATGCAACCCGACATCTGTAGCATGCAACCTGGCTTCCGTGGCATGCAACCTGGCCTCTGTAGCATGCAACCTGACATCTGTAGCATGCAACCTGGCCTCCGTGGCATGCAACCGGGCATCTGTAGCATGCAACCAGGCATCGGTGGCATGCAACCAGGCATACGCAGCATGCAACCAGGCATCTGTATCATGCAACCACTCGTCGGCAGCATGCAACCAGATCTCTGTAGCATGCAACCCCTCTGCTCGTACCTCCCGGTACAACTCCTCCCCCCTCAAGAGCGGCCTATCTCCCGATGCCGCTCCCGGTGTCTTCAGGTATCAAGCTCCCCGAACTGAAGATGGTGGAAGAGATGACGCAGTAACGGAGCTGGTACGGGGTACACGGCGTGAGCATCTCGCGCCCCTGGTTGCTGTGAAGACGATGGTCCAAGCTGAGCAGTCTCAGGGTGCCCTCCGGTGGCCCATTTACATGCGCAAGGTGTCCGCGAGGTACATTCCAGCAATGGCGTTGGTGGAGGTGAGCTAGTCCAGATACATGTCGGCTTACGATATCGCTCCCCATACTTACAGTAGGTGCAAAAAAGAGGCTGTGGCAGTTTACGAACCACTGACCGCAACCGCAGAGCATTCGGGTATCTTCCCTCAGGGTTTTCAAGAAACCAGTGCTTGGGCTTCAAGTACTCGATAGCATCCAGGGTGCATTTCACACTCTTGTCTGCTCCTTCCAGATCAGGAGGACCTCCCGTAGTGCGCGCCTGACTGTACTGGGTGCATGGAGGGCTGGCCCAGATGACATCAAAGAATCCCGGTGGATACTGAGTGGGGTCCCAGTCCTCCATTGATGCAAGATGGTTGGGTTGCCAACGTGGGTCGTTGTCGAGCGTAACCACCGAGGCAGACGGGAAGCACTTGGCAAACTCCCTTTCCACTGATCCAGTTCCGCTGAACAACACCAAGATTCTCACTGGCCGGGTCTTCCGCTCTTCAAGGTCGGTGATCACCACTAGCTCTCCATTCCCCAAGGTTTCCACCCGCTCCCACGGCAGACAGAAGTCTTCCGGTGGAGACTCCACTTCCGGAACGTCACATGGGTGTTCCATTAGCTGGGATAAGGTGACGCCAAGGTGGACGGGCTGTCGCTGTTGACGTTGCCGCCGGTCATGCTCAGTAGACTTCAGCATGTCCGCCTGCATGCCTAATCGTCGTGCCTCGAACTCCTTGAGCTGCTGATTTTCCCCGCCTCTGTCCATCTTGTCTCTTGAGCGCCACTGGTCGTGAGCTGCCGAGTAGCCCGTCCAGCGTACCTTCCATTCCTCCACAGATTTACCCTTGACCATGCGTACACGATACGCCAGGATTTTGTCCACGTGAGCTTCCGCTTGCCCATCTACCATTACCGGGTCAGGTACGGGCAGTTGTGCTCGTGATGCAAACTCATCCTTGCCGGAGATGTACGGCTTCAGGCGGTGCTGCGCAAACACGTCGTGAATACGCCAGTGCGGCGGTAGGGCCAACCGATATGCCACCGGTGCCCCGCGGTCCGCCTCTGCCAGCTCCGCCTGCAAATCGCTGTAGAAGCACTCCACCACGGTTACAGGTCCATGCCAGCGCTTACCGAGCTTTCGGCACAGCGCACGGTCCATCACCTTTTCCGTCAGATGACGAGCTTCGTTCGATCCACACCAGATCCCCCACTGCGTACTTATGCTGCTTGTGACGCCGGTCGAACTGCTCCCGCTGGCGCTGCTGAGCCAACTCAAGGCGGCCACGCGCGTCTCGCAACTGCGACGAAAACTTCGCAGCCATCTCATGGGCGGTACCCACCCCCCCTTTCCGTCGCGCAGAGCCAGGTAGAGTTGCAGCTTCCAGGAAAAGGTCTAATTGAGACATCGGGGACACCCCGTAGCATAGCTCAAAGGGCGTGAACCCGGTGACATCACTGCGCGAGTCGTTGATAGCGAACTCCACGTTCGTCATGTAGAGGTCCCAATCATCAGGATTGGCACCCACGAACGAGCGCAACATGTCCTCCACCACCCGGTTGGTGTGCTCCGCCTGTCCGTCTGAACGAGGGTTGTACGGAGTGGTAGAAGCCACCCGTACCCCCATAAGCCTCATTAGCTCACGCCAGAACGAGTCCTGGAACCTGGGGTCACGGTCGCATACAAGCTTCATGGGGGCTCCATGCTGCCTCCAGACAACGTCGAAGTAGATGCGGGCCACCGTTTGCGCAGAGCTGTCCCCAAAGTTCATGGGCATAAGGTGCACCATTTTGCTCAGCTTGCACGTGAAGGTGACAAAGGCGTCGTTTCCTTGGGCGGTGAGCGGCAGCCCTGTAACGAAGTCCACGCTCACATCCTGCCAGTTGCGTTGGGGAATAGCGTGCGGATTCAATAATCCATCGGGGTAGGATGCTCGGGGACGAACCGCCTGACATGTAGGGCATGAGGCCACCCATCCCGCCACATCCTCGGAGGCATTCTTCCACCAGAACCTGCGGAGAACTCTCTCCAATGTCTTCTCCCGGCCAGTGTGGCCTGCAGCGGTGGAGTCGTGGGCATCCTTGAAGACTACCTCTCGCAAAGGGGAGTCCTCGCCGAGAACCAACTGGTACCGTCCTGCGGCTACACGCCATAGCACGTCCCCAACGATACGGAAATCCCTCGTGGCATGGTGCGGGGCCGCAAGGATCTCATCCCGCAGCTGCCGAAGAGGGCCGGCACGTGCATACTCATCGTGCAGGGACTCCAGGAATGTGACGTCTGTGGGGAGGCTCGTAGCATCGCGGGTCTCAGCAGCCTTACCCCGTCGCACTATAGGAGGCGCCACTCGGGGATGCCGTACTCTCGGCAACAACTGTCGGGTAGGGGGAGCATGTACCACTAGCACGGGCCACGGAAGGTCGTGAAGTACACCGTCAGGAGTCTCGAACAGCTGTGTGGGTACTCCTCGTTCGTCATGGGTAGGTATTACTTCCACCAGCCTCATACCAGCCATTCTGAAGAGCCGCCTCCATTGAGGCATGCGGGCCTGGATGTCCGGTAGAAGGAACACTGCCGAGGTATGTGCGGGGTCTTGCCGCCATTCGTCCACATACTTACGCAACACCGCCTCGATGGAGATATGACTGCTGGAGTATGGGGGGTTGCACCAGACGTGCTTTCCCCGCCACTGTTGTTGCAGACAATCAGTCCAGTAGTAGGCGTCCACTTGGCGGTTCCGTCCACCCAGGTCACAACACGCGTCGACGTCGAAGCTGCCGAACTGTCGTTGGAGGCGCTCAAAGACCTCCTTGCGCACCTTCCAGTCTTGCCGATCGGCTGGGGGCTTGGCGGTTCGACTAGACGGCCGAGCTGGCTGCTTAGGATTTCGAGAATCCGTAGCAGGTCGTGTCGAGGTTTTCGGCGTGACGGAAGGAGTCGTCGTAGCAATGGGTTGTCGCAGCCGAGCACTACGACGCAATACCGGGGTGGTTCCCGGGGTGCTTGTTTCCTGCCGGTGCTTTCCAGATTCGGACATATCAGCGAAGTAGTCGGTGGGAGCTCGCAGCATTAGTTGTGCTTCAGGCTGCATGTTGCATGTTGCATGCTCAGCTGGGCGTGTTGCATGCTCAGCTGGGCAGGTTGCATGCTGAGACCCACTGGTTGCATGCGTAGGCCGGCTGGTTGCATGCGCAGGCCGGCTGGCTGCATGCTCAGCAAGGCATGCTGCATGCTCAGGCGAGCTGGTTGCATGCTCAGCGAGGCAGGTTGCATGCTCAGCTGGGCGTGTTGCATGCTCAGCTGGGCAGGTTGCATGCTGAGACCCACTAGTTGCATGCGTAGGCCGGCTGGTTGCATGCGCAGGCCGGCTGGTTGCATGCTCAGCAAGGCATGCTGCATGCTCAGGCGAGCTGGTAGCATGCTCAGCGAGGCGGGTTGCATGCTCAGCTGGGCGTGTTGCATGCTCAACTGGGCAGGTTGCATGCTGAGAGCCACTGGTTGCATGCGCAGGCCGGCTGGTTGCATGCTCAGCAAGGCATGCTGCATGCTCAGGCGAGCCGGTCGCATGCTCAGGCAAGCGTGTTGCATGCTCAGCTGGGCAGGTTGCATGCGAAGCTGAGCTGGTTGCATGCGTAGCTGAGCTGGTTGCATGCTCAGTAAGGCATGCTGCATGCCAGGGCGCGCTGCCAGCTTGGAGCAGGCTCACCAGGGCTCGCTCCGCCACCTGAAGCGTCTCCACGCCATCCATCCATGACTCCATGGTGGCCACCCATCCTGGTACAGGGGGTGGCGGGTGGTCTTCAAAGATCTCCTCGACATCCAGCACGGAGAGCGGGTCCTTGGGGAGGTCCGTCTCCTTGTCAACAACACCGGCCTCCTTGAGCCCATCCCGCGGGTCCTTGGTCACGTAGTCAGGTCGGCGGGATAGCGCATCGGGGACCAGAAGGAGGGCTCCCTTGACGTACTCCATTCGTGGGACACCGACCTCCACCAGGTCCATGTACCACCGTTCCTGCCGTCGGCTAAGCTCTCGTCCCGGGGACATTAGCCATTCCAGGGGGCGATGGTCACCTTGTAACCGAAAGTCGGAGGAGAACAAGTAGTGCCTCCAGGTGACGGTGGTGCAATGGTGCAACGCACAGAGCTCCCTTTCGCCGGTGTGGTAATTCTGCTCCGCTGCAGAAAACTGCCGACTATCGTAGGCGATCACCCTCATACCGTCTCCCGTATCTTGCATGAGTACGCCTCCCAAAGCAACTCCACTTGCGTCCGTTTGTACCAAAAACGGCGCTGACCCATCCGCGGCTGCCTTCATGTCGGGCAATGCCAATACTGGGGCTGAGGAAAGAGCGGTCTTCAGCTCGTCGAAGGCCCATTGTTGGAGTTCTCCCCACTGCCACGGTACATCGGTCTTGGTGAGCGAAGTCAAGGGTTGGGCAATCTCCGAGAACCGGTGCACAAACCGGCGGTAGTACCCCGCTAGTCCAAGGAACTGTCTGACGTGGGTTACCGTCTCCAGCTTCGGCCAGTCCTTGATGGAGGACACCTTGTCATGCTGAGGTTGGCATCCTTCGGCGGATAGAGAGTGGCCCAAGAACCGTAGAGACTCCTTCAGCATCTGCGCCTTGGATGCCTTCAGGTATACCCCTTTTTCTCGACAAGCAAGTGTCCAAGAACTGACGTACGTGGTCGTAATGTTCTTCCACCGTGCGTGAGAAGACCACCACATCGTCGATGAAAATCCGCACAAAGGGGAGATGACCAAGTGCACGCTGCATTCGCCGCTGCTGATACTGAGATGGAGAGTTCTGCAGGCCCTGGGGCATCACCAACCATTCGTAGGCCCCCATCTGGGTGGTGAACGCGGTCTTCTCCACGTCCTCCTCGGCCATTGGCACTTGCCAGAATCCGTCCACCGCCTCAAAGGAGGAGAAGAACGCTGCCCCTTGCATCTCGTCAAACATCAGTTGGATGTCCGGTAGTGGATACCGGTCCCGCACCGTCTGCTGATTCAATTGTCAGTAATCCACCACCAGACGCAATGTCTTCGGATCACCAGGCTTGGGTACCATCAGACATGGGGCGGCATACGGGCTTGACGACGGCCGGATGTAACCCTTCTTCATGAGCTGCTCGATGCGTTCACGTAACTGGCGTAGCTCTTCAGCGGTCATCTTGTATGGACGCCTGCATGGTGGTCCACCCTCCGCGTCCGGCTTGCGATCGATGCGGGCCTTGTCCTCCTCAGTGCGACGCAACTTGGAGGCCTCCGGTAGAGCTGCACACAGGGTATCTAGATACTTCTCAAAGAAGGCGTCAAAGCGCTGCTTCCACGTGCTGCTTACCGGTGCATCTCGAGTATCTTGACGGGGTCCTTCCTTCTCCACGGGGGTGTGAGGTGGCGGTACTTCAGCAGCGGTAGCCGCAAAGGCTGCCTCATGGTCGTTCCCGCGCGCGGCCATCATGAGCCACTGAGGTTGTGACTCTTCATCCCCGGCCAGGCGCCTGGTCTCGGCGTGGATGAGGTGCTGCTTCAGCTGCGCTGCCGTCAAGAATACCTCATCGATCAGCCCCGCGCCTTGGGCCTTGCCCTGACCCACCCCCGGACTACAGCCCGCGAGTGTCACCCGTTGCTGTCCTCCACCATTTGCTCGCGTGTTGAAGGATACGGACCCGTGACCGGCATAATCCAACGTGACCGGGGAAAGACTGCGAAGCCACTTACCCCCCAACACCACGTCTACTTGGATTCCTAGCGGCAAGACTCGCAGAGCCATTCGCTTATCGCAGTAGTTTACTCCCGCCGCCGTGTGCGCGGTGAACTTGGTGTACGCCACCTCTCCAGCGGTCTTTACAGATCCATCTGCCAGTGTGACCTTCATTGGCGTCCCTGAGCGCACTGTCAAGTCACAGGTACGGGCACAATCCGCCGAGATGAAGTTGTCCGAGGCGCCTGAGTCCACCAGCACCTTTACTCGGTGTCCACGAAGGTAGGCATAGAACACCAGGAGTAAGGGTCCTTCCTCGTCCCGCACCGCTGACAGTGTGTGTGCCAAGAGTGTCCCTGTTCGAGTGTTTGCTTTCCAGCGCACCCCCCCATCCACTTGAACACGCTTACATTTAAGAGCATCTTCAATTGGGTGAGAGCTCAAAGCGGTTGCAGCCTCGTCCACCAAGGCGTTGCACTCGTGTTCTTCGCCACTACCATGTTCAGTGGCACTGACGTACGTGGTGGCGTTGGTCGAGACACTGACGTGAGTGGTATCACTATCAGTGGGGCTGACGTGAGTGGTGTCACTGTTGGTGTCGCTGACGTGAGTGGTGTCGCTGCCGGTGGCACTGACATGCGTTGTGTCGCTGTCGGTGGCGCTAATGTGCGTCGTGTCGCTGTCGGTGGCGCTGACGTGAGTAATGCCACTGTCGGTAGCGCTGACATGTGTAGAGTCACTGTCTGATCCGCTTTCCAGCGGCTGGAACCCACCGGTTGCATGCTGAGCCGAGCGCGTTGCATGCTGGGCCAGGCGCGTCGCCTGCTCAGCGGGGCATGTTGCATGCTTGGCGGAGCCGGTTGCATGCCCAGGCTGTCTGGTTGCATGCTCAGCCGGGCGTGTCGCATGCTCAGCCGGGCAGGTTGCATGCTTAGCCAGGCTGGTTGCATGCTCAACGAGGCAGGTTGCATGCTGAGACCCACCGGTTGCATGCTGAGCCGGGCGTGTTGCATGCCGGGCGAGGCGTGTTGCATGCTCAGCCGGGCGGGTTGCATGCTCAGCAAGGCATGCTGCATGCTCAGGCGAGCTGGTTGCATGCTCAGCGAGGCAGGTTGCATGCTCAGCTGGGCGTGTTGCATGCTCAGCTGGGCAGGTTGCATGCTGAGACCCACTGGTTGCATGCGTAGGCCGGCTGGTTGCATGCGCAGGCCGGCTGGTTGCATGCTCAGCAAGGCATGCTGCATGCTCAGGCGAGCTGGTAGCATGCTCAGCGAGGCGGGTTGCATGCTCAGCTGGGCGTGTTGCATGCTCAGCTGGGCAGGTTGCATGCTGAGACCCAGTTGCATGCGCAGGCTGGTTGCATGCGCAGGCCGGCTGGTTGCATGCTCAGCAAGGCATGCTGCATGCTCAGGCGAGCCGGTCGCATGCTCAGCCGGACTGGTTGCATGCTGTGAGGCGCTGGTTGCATGCTGGAATCCACTGGTTGCATGCTGAACCAGGCGTGTTGCATGCTGGTCGGGGCGTGTTGCATGCGGGGACAGGCCCGTTGCATGCTCAGCCGGTCGAGTTGCATGCCGGCGTGGGCTGTTAGGTCCTCCCGCCAGCTGCTGGGTCATGTTCAGCTCCTCCTCGGGCGGACTAGGGCAGGATGCAGCACGTTGGTTGCATGCTGGCGGTATGCTGCCCGATCCGCCTGCCAGTTGCTGGGTCATACTCAGCTCCTCCTCGAGGTGCTCAGGTTCGCCCGCCGGTTGCTGGGTCGTGCTCAGACCCTCCCAAGCAGCAAGACGCGCAGCCTCCCAAGCCGCAAGACGTGCAGCTTCATTCTTCCTCCAGGCTTTCATCCGCTGGTCCAAGGTCGTACGCTTCCTCCCACTCCTCGAAGGCTTCGAACGACGGGTAGGCGTATCCTCCCCCGAGGACTGCTCACGGTGTTGCTGCAACCGGTACTGGCTGCAATGAATCTCCATCTCGGACTCGTCCGTGCTGTGGGTTAGGTCCGAGGGGCTCGATCCCAGAGTTGCCGCAAGAACTGTCTCGTCTGGTTTGAGAGGAGCAGGATTGGGAGGTGGGTGTGCTCGTCGAACACGTCCGAACACAGCATGCACAATCGCCTTGCCGCACTGTCTGACCCGCTGGACTGCCGTGGTCCATGTGGAGGCCGTCTTGAGCGCATGGGAGTCAAAGGGGGTGTCCTGCGCTCGTTGTGCCCGCCGACGTCGCCACAAGCGATAGGCTTGCTGTATTGATATCGCCGCCGACGCTTGACGCCGTCGAAGGCGACGGAGCCCAGTCGTCTCCCAAGGTCGGCCTTCTTGAGGTACATTCGTCTTCGGCCCGTATTCTTGCTCCACAGCCCGACGCTGCTCGCGTGGGCTCAACTCTGCCCAGGCCAAGCCCAATGTGCCGCCCATGCGACCACGCAAGCGGGCAAGTATAAGCTCGTCCAACTCGTACTTCCGTTGGCGTCGACTGAAGGGTGTAGTCGCGGGTCGTCGTGTAGCATGGCGACGACTGCGCTCAGCCATCTTGTGTGCCTCTGCCGGGGACTTCTTCTTGAGGGTCATGCGTAGTTGTCGTAGTAGGACACTTTCAGAAGTAGCCCCGGCCGGACTTCTCCAGCTCCACGATGTCAACCGTCTACGCTGATCCGCCAGGGAACTCTGGTACACCTCGGAGGCCCCCGGTGCAGCTAGGTGCAGATCCTTGTAGTCGCTGGGCTGAACTGTTGGTGCCGCGTGATGAGCTCGGATACGTGGGGGAGGTCCATCAACATTACCGCGGTCAATTGGGACACCGTGTTCGGCACAGTAAGTCTCCCAACAAGGATGTGCTGTCGGTGGGGTTATCGGCGGAGTCAATGATCCCCGAGCAGGGGGGGATCCTCCACTGAGAGGGGTCGTCTGCTCAAAATGGTTGCGCGCCGTGCGCGCTCTCGGCCACTGAAGGCAATCCGTGATGAACGGGGCCTCGGGCTGACGGTGGAGGGGGGCCGTGCGGCCACACCATGGGGCGAGTCTGATGAAGCCTCTGTGCTCACTGGGGCATGCAGCGCTCGCAGGGAGACGGGCTTTGTCGGGGTACAGGCGGTGGCCTCGTCACGTAGTGACGTCCGCGAGGGCCATGAAGGACGGGCTGCCACATTGGTATAGGGCTGCCTCTGTCCACGGGGTCGATGGAGATCTACTCCTCTTGCCCGGGAGCCCCTGTCGGCTCCCCACTCCGAAAAGCTGGATCCTCGGTGCTCGTGATGTCACACAGGGCACACAGATCCCCATAGAGGTCCACGTCAGCATCCGCCAGAGCGAGGATCTCCTCCATCGTTTCAAGCTCTTCGGGGTTGAGGGAATCCTCCTCGACTCTCTCCTCAATGGCCTCGACGCAAGCCGCCACTTGCCCTGGCCTTCGCGCCAACCGTGCCGGGGCGTTGGCCTTCCATCAGATTGCCAACTTCTTTTCGTCTGTGCAATTGGCCACCAAGTGCTCGAGACTGCCACATGCAAAACAGGGCCGCTCCCTCACCGCAGGTGTCGGTCGGGATCCTTGGGTCGCCGCCGTGCTTACGGTCACCGGGGCCGCTGTTGCCGAGTCGCCTCCGGCAGCCCCCGGCTCCCACGTGAGTGCCGCCAACGCAGGCCTCCTCGGGGGCCACCTAGACCGACCAGTCGGGGTACTGCGTGGTGGAACTTGCCGCTGTCGGTGTCCCATCTCCAATGCCACCTTACGGGCGATGGTGTCGTGGAGAACCGCGTCCTCCATCACCTTAGCCGTCTCAATTTCCGTGGCCACGGAACGGACCTTCAAGATGGCGGAGGTGTCGGACCGTCCGAGTCGACGTTGTTCATCTTCCCACTGCTCCGGGTGACTGGTGTCCAGCCCCAGATCCGCCAGCTTGGAACCCACTTGAACGCTGTGTCGTAGTCCACCCCAAAAGAGCTCGAGAAGTTCCAGTTTGGTAACCTTGCCGCAACCCCGTACTACGTCCGCCACAAAGTTGACAGTCGCGGTTCGGGTGGTGATGCGGGTGTAGAAGGCACCGGTCTTCTCCTCCGATCGCTGCCTCGTTGAGAGTAGCTCCGACTTCAGCCGCTTCAGGGCGTCCGTGGTGATGTCCACCGACAAGGCAAGGTCGCCCATGAACCGTGGCACCGTTGCATACCTCGCCTTCCACGCCTCTCCTTCGCTGCCTCCTGGCGCCATCTCCTCGACGTACAGCTTCTGGGCCTTGGCCAACTTGGCGGTCTTGACCATCCATAGCAAGGTGGAGACGCTGAGCTGGTTGCGTCCTTGCGCCTCACGCCGAAAGCTGGGAGTAGTGAGCGCCGCAATCACCGTCATGTGCTCCAGAAGCGCATTCACCGCCACAGAGAACTCCTCAAGGTCATCCATGGCCCGGCCCTTCGTGTAGTGATCGCCGGGGAACTCCGGGAGGTCCTCCACCAACTTGTAGATGCCCCTCAAGAGCGAGCTCTCGTTCTTGATCGCGGTCTGGTAAGAGCGGTCGTCGGGGGTGAACATGGCCGTCGGGTCTTCCGGAGCTCGTGCAACCCCGGCCGGTGGTCCCGCCACTGCCGTATGAGCCACCGTCGGGGTGAAGGTCGCGGCATCGGCTGAGAGTCGATGTGAAGGAGCTGGGAAGGTGGAGGGGTCTGGCTGCATCGTAGGAGGCGGCCCAAACGATGCAGCCAGGTACCATGGAGCAGCACATACCTCCACCCAGGCTTGTAGCCCATCCAGCTCGTAGGTCTCCGCCTCCGACTCCGTGAAGGCGTCCACCACCGGTCGTCTCGGGCATTGGTACCATTGTGACGGAATTCTGGGACGCCTCGTGCCTCGAATAGACTCCTCTGCCACCGAGCGGTCCACCAAGAGGGCGTAGGTGGAGGTCTCGGTGGTGTGCAGCGGACGTATCTCGGGGAAAGAGGTACCGCCGGCCCCGCTCAGAATGTATCGAGTAGGACTCAGCCCAAGGTTGTCACAGATCTTCAGGGCTGCCGACAGACCATGGCGCGAGGAGGTGATCTCGGGTAACGTCGCTGTAGTAGCCAATTCACTCGGGGGCACCCACAAGGAATCCCCTTGGGGAGTGACCACTAACAGCCGTGTAGTTGACGTCGACGGTCCCGCCCCCCCAGTCGGGTCACCATCCGGGTCATCTCCAGGGTCGTCACCAGGGTCGTCCTCCGTGTCCTTATAGTCGCTACTCCGGCTTTGCGATTCTTCATCGGCGGCGAGCGACTTCCCATCCTTCCAGCCCAAGGCTAGCTGTCCCCCGCTGGTTGCATGCTGGGAGGCGCTGGCTGCATGCTGGAACCCACTGGTTGCATGCGGAGCCAGGCGTGTTGCATGCGGAGCCAGGTGTGTTGCATGCGGAGCCAGGCGTGTTGCATGCGGGTCGAGGCGTGTTGCATGCGGAGACGGGCCCGTTGCATGCTCAGCCGGGCGGGTTGCATGCTGTGTTGCATGCGAAGTTGAGCTGGTTGCATGCGAAGCCGGGCGTGTTGCATGCTCAGCCGGCCGTGTTGCATGTTGTGTTGCATGCTCTGCCGAGCTGGTTGCATGCTCCGCCGCTCCCGCTGCATGCTGCGGCTGGCCCCCACCAGCCCCGCACACCACAGGGGTGTCCAAGCTTGCCCGGCGTCTTCTTGCCAGACGCCGTTCCTCGGCCACCTCGCCCTCCGCTGTAGCAGCCTCCAGCTGAGCCATCCGATCGCGCAAGCTTTCCGCCTCGGATTCCGCAAGGAACCGAGCGGTCTCAGCGCGCACCACCCGCTGCAACACCTCCTGGTCCGTCAACTCCTTCCTCCGATGCCTCTCTAACTTGAGACGCCGTTCTCGTCGTCTGCGGCTATGCTGAGTGCCCGCTGCAGACTCATAGCCAGAGCCGGATGTCGTGCTCCCAGGCTGAGACGCGTGAGCTTGGGAGAAGTCCTCGGTCACCACGTCTTGGGGCTCCGTGCGTATCGGCAAGGTTCTCCCAAGAGTCTCTGGCCCCGAGGCACGGCGACGATGAGGCGGCTGATGGGTTACCACACCCTCGTCAGGAGAAGTGTCGATGTGGGGAGTCGGTTCCATCGGCGGTGTCGGATACAATCGTTGGGGGACCACTCTCATATCAGTCGCCACCGCCCGCTCCGCAGCGGCCATGCGCTCTCGCGCTGCCCACCATTCTCTAGCTCGTGCCTCCGACGCAGAGTCAGCTCCATATACCGGAGGTGGAGGCGGTGGAAAATAAGCCGGTAGTGTCCATGGGTCCCCGTAGGTGGTGGACATCGGCGCGGGCGTGTATGGGGCATGTGTCAACACGCCTGGGGCATGGGTTGGCGAGCCTGTGGCATATTGGAGAGCCATTCCAAAAGGCGGAGACGGCCTACTGGGGGCATATGGCATGTCTGGGGCATACTGGAGCATGCCGGTTGCATGCGGTTGCATGCTGGTTGCATGCGGTTGCATGCTGGTTGCATGCGGTTGCATGCTGGTTGCATGCGGCTGCACGCCCGTTGCATGTTGTTGCATGCCGCTCCAACCGACCTCTTGTTGATGAAACATAAAAGGGAAGGTTTGAGAGGGGGCGTGCACAAAATGGCTCTGAGGCATGCTGGGTTGCATGCCACCTGGCATATGTTGCATGCCAGGTTGCATGGTTGCATGCCAGGTTGCATGCCGGGTTGCATGCCCGGTTGCATGCTGACGGGCACGTCCGGGGCAGGTTGGTGTACGTCTACAACCTGCCCAGTACCAACTGAGAGGTAAGGAGGGAAGGTGGTGGTGGAAGGGCCCGAAGGTCCGGGCGCGGTGGAAGCGGTTGGTGGAGAGGGGTCTAAGGGTGTCAGAGGGAAGGTGGTGGAAGGGTCCATGGCGTTTCCAGAAATTAATTCCAAGAATACCAGTCCAGTAGAGCCAAAATACTGCCAAAAGCTGTAGAGAACTTAGCCAGAAGGTATGAGGAACTTCCCTAGAAGGTGAGAGGTACTTTCACCATACTTAAGGCTGATAGGCTATTTTTAGCAGCTGGTGAGGATACAAGATCTGGCCCCAAACTTGCTCAGATTGTTAACAAACTAAAAAGATACT
>LGRX02032702.1:0-18024 GCA_001247695.2 Cymbomonas tetramitiformis | reverse complement strand
GGGTTTCTTATTACTGAGTGATTACTGTATTGCATAATAGGAGGGCGGGTGGGGTGGGGGGGGCAGAATTGGGATTTGTGCAATGAACAATAAACGTCAAGGTGAACACTTTGCGACTCTTCGTGCACCAGCCTCTCGCCCGGATCCACCTTCGCCCGAGCCCGCGCCCGAGCGTGCACCCACACCGACTCCCGGCCGGCGTGGGATTCTTCTACGGCAAGGCGCGCCGGTGTCCTCGCGTGTACCCGTCCCCAGTGTTGCTGTCTTCAAGAAATCACCGTAGGCCCCGTTTTCGGGATTGCATAGGTCCCGTATGGGTCCGGGCGGTCCGCACCCAGATAGTCATAGGTCCGTCATAGGTCCGCCCGGCCCGTGTAATTTGCACGATTTCTTGACATATATGTGGGTTATCTAAGTTGACAAGTGCACACGCAAGATTTCGCCTAATTAAGTGCTCCATCTAGTACATCGATCCCTTCGAGTTCGAAGCACTCTTATTATCATCAAAGGCATATCAATGCACATATATTATGCATGACTTGATATTTGAATCCCATGAGTCGATTATGTAGCGTTACAGTACTAGACATATATCAAGACAATTTTTGATAAATCTAAAAGTTTATTAAATGAAAATAAATACCGAAATGCTCCAAAATCTTTATAAAACCAAATCCAACCTATTCAACGATCCCACGATGCACATATGCATGACTTATTTATCCATCTAAGGCTTCTCTTCCCGGATAAAAAATACCCAGGCCAAATAGAAAATAATAATTTTTTTTGTGTCAGCACACCTCCAAAAATACTCGGACCCAATGTTGCCTTCTCCCATTTTTGGTGCGCCGCAGGCGAATTTTCACTCGATCTTAACCGACTTTCGCCAGATTTTTGCATAATTATGTTCACCCATCATATCCGGGTCGGTGGAGCATTTCCCCTACCTATGTATCGTCGGGTCTACGGACCAGATTACTCGCCATGCGCCGAGTTTTTACCTCCAGCATTGCTGACGGTTTTAGGCATTATTTTCTACTAGGGATCCAGGTCTTATCCACTCCGTAATTTGCCAAATCTAAAGAGTGCTTATAAATCAGTATATCGTGGGAATAGTAAAATGCATGCCAACATTTCAACGTATTTCCTATTCGATACAATTTCCAATAAGTCCGCCGTAGGCCCGGATCACATCACACCATTGTAAGCTCGACCTGTCCCCGATAAATCCATCTGGACAACAAAACACTCCTAAATCCATAGGCCCACCGTAGGTCCGGGGCTTTCCAGCGGTGGTGTGGCTATACTAGAATTGTCAGGCCCATAGGTCCGGAGGAGAATTGCTCGTAGGTCCGCGATAGGCCCAAGGTCATTTTTCGGGACGCCCGTAGGTCCGGGGCCGGCCCCCAGCGCCTTGACAGCAGCACTGCCCGTCCCACCACTAGCCCGCAGAGCCATTCGTAACCCCGCACCCCACGCACTTGTTTCTCCACCACCACCTTGTCAACCTGTTCCCGAAGGTTTCCGGTTGGGTCATGAATATGAGGGGAGCACAAAGAAGCTTCGAGTATCCGAGTGGGCGGCAACCACGGTGACGACGATATATGACGGGTGAGTCATGCCTTTATCCATATACCTCGTGATATGCATGTCTCTCAAGAAACCAGTGAAACACGTTATCTGTGCCCTATGTCGATACGGTAGTGTACACTTAGTGCGATATTCGGTAACTAACAGTACACTACTAACGTGGCAGCTACTTTACTTAATTAATGCACTATGTTCCAGCTAACTGCGTATCAAAAATGGTGGCGGTATGCCGGCACAACCGCATTACAAACATTCTGCGGGTGGAGATCGCGGGACGGTTGTACACCTTATTGAAAGTCAACTGGCTGACAAAGCCAACCGAAGAACAAATCAAGGCCTATCGTAGGAGGAACTCGATTCTCGGGCCGGACGATTTGACTAAGACGGTGTACACCTTCAACCCGCACCGTGACCCAACGGCTTTTGAGAAGAACTCCGAGCATTTCATCTTAGCCAACAAAGTTGAACAGCAAGTCGTCGTTATACGTACCACATCCGTGCATGGAGATCGCGGTCATTCTTGACCCCACGGCTGACTTTTTGAATGCCTAAAGCCACCACTTGACTACGACGACGACTAGGACGACAATGAGGACTGAACTCATGTTTCGGTCGACGGGATTCTAGGCCGTGGACAGTCCCTCGGCATCTTGCGTCGTGTGGTTTAGTGGAACACCCGGCATGTGCAGTGGTTGCGTAGTTTACGCACGTATACCGTGGTTAGTACACGTTTAACATGTTAGATAATATATGTTTAACACATTAACGTCTGATTGGTCTAGTGTACTAAATGGCATACTAACGACATGCTAACGTAGCACATTCCCAAAGGAGCTCAGCCATATCAGCTTCTTCAAACCGCGTCATACCCCCTTAACCAATGTCCAGTTCGCCATCCAGTCACCTTAGAACATCACTGAAGTGCATTTGGACCCCAGCCATGACTCACTACGCACCACGCCACATGTCCACCAACTCCCACACTTAAGGGGAGTGGGAGTTAGTACGCCGTTAACACGCTAACGTGTGATTGGTCTAGTGTACTAACGACATACTAACGACATGCTAACGTAGCACATTCCCAAAGGAATTTAGCCCCAATATCGGCTTCTTCAAACCGCGTCATACCCCCTTAACCAATGTCCAGTTCGCCATCCAATCGCCTTAGATCATCACTGAAGTGCATTTGGACACCATCCATGACCCACTACGCACCACGCCACGAGTCCACCAACTCCCACACTTAAGGAGAGTGGGAGTTAGTACGCCGTTAACACGCTAACGTGTGATTGGTCTAGTGTACTAACGACATACTAACGACATGCTAACGTAGCACATTCCCAAAGGAATTTAGCCCCAATATCGGCTTCTTCAAACATCATCATACCCCCTTAACCAATGTCCAGTTCGCCATCCAATCGCCTTAGAACATCATTGAAGTGCATTTGGACCCCATCCGTGACCCACTACGCACCACGCCACGAGTCCACCAACTCCCACACTTAAGGAGAGTGGGAGTTAGTACGCCGTTAATACGCTAACGTGTGATTGGTATAGTGTACTAACGACATACTAACGACATGCTAACGTAGCACATTCCCAAAGGAATTTAGCCCCAATACCGGCTTCTTCAAACCGCGTCATACCCCCTTAACCAATGTCCAGTTCGCCATCCAATCGCCTTAGATCATCACTGAAGTGCATTTGGACCCCATCCATGACCCACTACGCACAACGCCACGAGTCCACCAACTCCCACACTTAAGAAGAGTGGGAGTTAGTACGCCGTTAACACGCTAACGTGTGATTGGTCTAGTGTACTAACGACATACTAACGACATGCTAACGTAGCACATTCCCAAAGGAATTTAGCCCACATATCGGCTTCTTCAAACAGCGTCATACCCCCATTAACCAATGTCCAGTTCGCCATCCAATCGCCTTAGAACATCATTGAAGTGCATTTGGACCCCATCCGTGACCCACTACGCACCACACCACGAGTCCACCAACTCCCACATTCAATCATACTAACGCACATTGTGTACTAACGCATCGCGTTAGTACGTCGTTAGTACGCGTACTAAAAGTAAGCGGCGTTAGTATGCGCTAGTATGACGTTAAGACACACTAACTCACCGTTAGTGCACGTACTAACGTTTTCTAAAATGGTAGGGCCGCGAGAACAATACACCACCGCCCAAGTGGGCGCTCAACCCCTCCTACGTCCTACTTAGCCGAACATGGCAACAGCAAGGCGCTGTGCCATCATCAGAATCACCGGAAAGCCGGTGCGGGCCATAACCTGCGAGGAAGACAGATACGCTGTCCGGCTAAGCTCGTTGAGCATCAAACTGATAATCCCATAAACAGTGTCTGGCCGAGGCTTTATGCTCTCGGAAACCCAGACAGTGAAGCAAGACTGTACTACTGTACTGTACTACTGTACAGTACAGTGCTAGGATGTCACGGACACGATACGGAAGCAGGGTCAGGCTAGGGGCTAGTCAGAGCCCATAATAACTAAGCCTAAACCCGAAGTCCAGCAAGGATGTCTTAGTCACTTATGGCCTTGACATATATGTGAAAATATTGCACTTTTTTACAACTCGGATTTTCACTGAGTTTTGGGCCCCAAGTGGGGAGTGGGTAGGTACGTATGTACGTCGTCCAAGTACATGGCGGGTGCATGCCGGGTACATGTCGGGTATAGGTTGCTGGACTTTAGGTTCAGGGTTATTATTATGGGCTCTGATAGCCCCTAGCCTGACCTGTCTCTGATCGGAACCGTGACTCCGCTAGTAGCTAGGATGACAGTACAGTAGTACCGTCAGTCATTATTTCGTATTATCCGGGTTTC
This sequence comes from Cymbomonas tetramitiformis, assembly GCA_001247695.2. Taxonomy (NCBI): domain Eukaryota; kingdom Viridiplantae; phylum Chlorophyta; class Pyramimonadophyceae; order Pyramimonadales; family Pyramimonadaceae; genus Cymbomonas; species Cymbomonas tetramitiformis. Next base: position 13,574 of record LGRX02032702.1, on the reverse strand, counting down.
CGAGATGCATGATAAAAGCACTCGGCCGGACTGTTTATGGAGCTTAGCCAGTTCGTTTTCACCGAGCGGAACCCCTGTTCTCGCAGGTTATGCGCGTCACCACTTTCCCGGTAATTCTGATGGCACAGCGCCTAGCTGTTGCCATGATTGGTTAAGTTTTGACACAAAGACGGGGTGGGCGCCCCCTTAGACAGTGGTTTTCTCTTCGCAGTATGGCCTCCTTTTGAGGTGGAGATCAGTTTTTTTTTGGCATTTATTTGGCAGCAGTATCGTCGCTGGTTATGGTTATGCTTCACGTTCCGCCTGATCAGCGGAAAGGACACTCCGCGTTTTGTGGGTCGCTCCCACTATTAGCCACTCGGCTCATGACCTGCTTGATTGTGTTATTGTTCGCTGAGACTCCTGCAGGGATTGCTGGCCGCTGCGGGATTACCATCTACTGTCGCACCGCTAGCCCACATTCCCGTCTCACCGTCAATTTTATAATGGATACGCCACACAGACCACGTACACGCGCTAGGGCGCGTAAATTAGCAACAATTTTCGATGATGTTGGAGCGTTAAATTCAGCGACACCCACGACTCCGCATTTGGATTCGGCTGCATCGGAAGCTTCGACTGCGGCTGCCACTCTCGTGCACCGGTTGCGCAGAGATTCGTTTGACGTTCAGAGCTCGAAAACAGCGGCAACGAAAGTGCTGGGCGACAAGGTCGCAAAATTCCGTGGGGACGAGACATCGGCTTCGGACATTTTTTCTCAGTTGGTGGCAGAGCTTCAGCAGCTTTTCACGCTACAGTCGACGGCGTTCGCACCCCTGTTTGACCTGACTGCTGCTGACACCCCTGTTCTGCCTGCTGCCAATGAACTTTTGTACTCTGTGTTGTTGTTGCTGACTGCGCCAGGGTCTCCTGCCCGTAATTGGGTAGAGGCTTCTGGTGCGGATGTTCCTGCTGATGGCAAACGCTGCGAGAACAGGTGTTCCGCTCGGTGAAAACGAACTGGCTAAGCTCCATAAACAGTCCGGCCGAGTGCTTTTATCATGCATCTCGGAAACCCGGATAATACGAAATAGAGCCGTCGCACGAGTGAGAATGGCTTAAGTATGTGTCACAACTATAATGGAATATTTCTATGATGTAATGTAATCGCTGTGGAATCGCAGGAATTTAAAAAATACAACTTTTTTTCATTTTCCCAAAAAAATATTTTTTCAGGGTGAAATCGCCGAAAAACCGTTGTTTTTAGCTTGATTTGGTGTTCTACTCCATTACGCGGGTGAGGAGTGCAGCGATTCGTGGAATTGATGGGTTTCCGATGTCCGGTAATTAATCCTGATGGTCACCGCAATTTGAAATTTTGGATTTTTTTTTGGCTCAAATCGGCCGAAAATCGCGGTTTTTTGCCTGTTTCGGCCTGTCGCGGGCCTGTTTTGGCGTTCTACGCCACTCGGCGCGTGTGGAGTGCACATATTCGTGGAAATGAGGGTTTTCACATATCACCTAAGCACTCCTGATGGGAATCGCAATTTGAAATTTTGGGAAAAAAATATTTTTTTGCCCAAATTTCAACAGAAATCGATTTTTTTGCCTGTTTCGGCCAGTTGCGGGCCTGTTTTGGCGTTCTACGTCACTCGGCGCGTGTGGAGTGCACATATTCGTGGAAATGAGGGTTTTCACATATCACCTAAGCACTCCTGATGGGAATCGCAATTTGAAATTTTGGAGAAATTTTTTTTTGGCCCAAATTTCAACAGAAATCGATTTTTTTGCCTGTTTCGGCCAGTCGCGGGCCTATTTTGGCGTTCTATATGTACGTATATTATATACTCATGCGTGCGAAGTGTGCATATTCGTGGTCTCCAGGCCTGTTTCAGTTGGAAATTTGTAATTGCATACGAGTTGCCATCACGAGGAACACAAGCCTGTCATTATCAAAACATGAATGTAATTTGTTATTTGGATAACAATTTCAAGGTAAGGTTTGCGCGGAGTCCAAAAATGCAAAAACTTTTCAAAAATCTTTTATTTGATAAATTGGTTGCCCATAGCACCCTGTACATATTGCGCACTTCAGGTATCAAATTGACCACGTTAATGAAAAGTGATGGTCGATACCGCTCGGTCACCACCCATACTTAACCATACTTAAGCGCAAACTTAAATCGCTCGCATCTCAAAATCTAGATTTTGAAAAGTTTTTGCATTTTTGGACTCCGCGCAAACCTTACCTTGATTTGCTGGAGCACAATGGAAGCGTGCTTTGGCCCATAACCTAACACTTTTCAGGAAACATTTGCATTTCTTTTGCTCTTCACATCTCATTGCCAATAGGCACACTGCATAGCATTTCAATAAAAATAGCTTTCTTTTTACATGCTTTTAAGTGTGTGAGAGAAAATCTCTTTTTGGAATATCTTCTCTAGGCTGATTCACAGCTTCACATGCTTTTTAGGCTGATGCACAGGCTCCAATTTAACCAGATCTAGGGGCGGCCCATGCCAGGTCCATAAAACGGGTCCCATGATTGCCGCGGCTGTGAGGACCACTCAGGCGGAAGCTGCCTTGACAAGGCTGCATTCAGCCTCATCGCCTGCCGTAAAGGCATCGTGACCAGCTGCTCAGGGTACTGCTGCTGCACCGCCAACGCATAACCTGGCATGGCATCATGGGCCGCACGGCCGTGGGGTGCCCGATAGGTCTGCGCATACGGGGTCTGCGCAGCATACGGGTCCAGCCCCAGCATCATGGGCGGGTACTGGGGGAGGGCGGGGAGGGCGCGCCCGTGATGTTGGGGAGGTACGGCATCCGAGTTATAATAAACCCCACCATACACCCACTCATATGGCATCTCCGGCGGAGCAGTCTCACCAGGGGAGCTGGGCGCGTGGAAGAGCGCGGGTCTTGACGGTGTGCTGCTGCGGACGGTGCTGTTGCGGTGGCAGCTGCGGACGGTGCTGTTGCGGTGGCAGCTGCAGGCGGTGCTGCTGCGGTGGCAGCCGCAGGCGGTGCTGCTGCGGTGGCAGCCGCAGGCGGTGCTGCTGCGGTGGCAGCTGCAGGCGGTGCTGCTGCGGTGGCAGCTGCAGGCGGTGCTGCTGCGGTGGCCGCTGCAGGCGATGCTGCTGCCGTGGCCGCCGCTTGCGGTGCTGCTGCCGTGGCAGCTGCCGTGGCACCTACCTCCGGCCCTGGGGAGGCAGCCGACGCAATCCCTGCCTGGGCCAAGGCGGCTGCCCCCTGCGCCAACTGCATCTTCAAGGCCTGGATCCTCACCTGAGCCTCCAACTCGGCAATCTCCGCCTGACGGGCCTTCGACGCCAACACCGGAGGTTCAGCTGAGCTCGGTGTCACCTCCCTTCGCCCCTCCCAACCTTCCGACTGTGGCCTGGCCAAGTCCGTCGTCAGGCTCCCCGTCGCCGCGCGCTCCCTGTTAAACAGCTCCGCGGCGTCTGCACTGTGATGATGCGGCCGGCTGTCAATGGGCGTGTTGCGGCCCACTGAATCGTTGAAGAGGTTCAGGGGATCGAGCACTCCCCCAGGGGAGTGCTCGAAAGGCCCTGAAGGAGTACCCACCTGCGTACCCAGCTCCTCCAATGCCCGCGGGGCTCGCGCAGACGACGGCCCCCCTGGTACGATTGCTCCTGCCTGCTCCGTGTCCGTGTCCGACAATTCGCCCGGCTCCGACTGTGGAGCCCGAGGGCCATGAACTGGATTACAAGGGCTCATGCGTTTCCTGTCAGAGCCACCCTCCACTTCTGCCACCGCTGCCTGCTGCGAGCGCGTTCGTCTCAAAGACACGTGGCCAATGCCTTGCAGTGGGTCACAAACCTCAGCAGGCACTCTCTGAGTGGAGCCGAACGCGGCGTTACCCCCAGTGCCCGCGGGGCTACCTCCCCGTCCACGCGTGTTATTCCCCCGACGAATTGCCAATGCCGTCTTTATCCCTGCCAGGACTTCCGCCCTGTCCTTCTTCGCCTTCTCCCTCTCCGCTGCAGCCTTCTCCTTCTTCTCCTTCTCCCTCTCCGCTGCTGCCTCCTTCTCCTTCTTCTCCTTCTCCTTCTTCTCCGCTTCTGCTGCTGCTGCAGTCACCGTCGGCTTCAACTCGCCGGTCAACGTCTCCGCATGCCCCTTGCCATAATTTATGCCTGCTGACTTTTCATCACCCGAATCACCCCCTCCTCCACCAGACCGTGCTTAAAGGAATTGTATGCCTCATCAAAAAAACCTCCTTCCGCGTTCATGTTGTCGTAGTGCTTCACCTCCAATTCCCTGGCTTGTGTTAGCAAACTTAGCTTGCTGTTCAACGCCGTAGCGCGGAACAGCACCCTCCTCCGCGGAATCTTACTCCGCACTGGATCCGCCACAAGCCACGGCCCATATACCCAGCATGCCGTCCCTTGTTTTGCACCTTCCCTTGGCTTCACGATGGGGCCACCAATCCAGACCACATCCTTGTGCTGTTCGTGGTACACAACCCTCCCAAAAGCCACCGTATCCCTCAGAAGCTCCCGCAACTCCAGGCACGCATCATACTCCTGTGGCTCCCCAAGCACCACACTCCTCCCCATATCCTCGTCAAGCTCATTGATCGCGTTCGCGAAGTCGATCTCCCGCTCCAGGGCAGTCATTGCCTGGGAAGGCTCCGAGGTAGTGGCTCGCTCAATTCCTTGCGAGTCATAATGCTTTCTTCTGCAAGGGTCATGCCCAACCACAAACTCCCAGGGCGACGCAGTTATGGTGGCGGATCCAGAGACCGGAAAAGTGGTGTTTTCCGGAAAGAGGTCTTCCACCGCTGTAATGTAGGTGTGCGCTGACGCACGAAAAGTTCCACTTTGCATCTCCACCGCGTTGTGGATTAGCCTGCCGTCGAAGATCACCACGCTCTTTGCCGGCAGGAAGCAGGTCACCGGCCGAAGGCTGTCCAGGGTGGCCCCATCCCCCAACTTATGCGACTGGGGGTACACCGTAAAGGGGTACATGTCCGTCAGGACTAGCATGACGGACAGCGCACCATAGTCCCGATGCTTCTCCTGAACCAACGCCCGCGGGTAGGTGAGCAGGGCGGTTCGCGCCATGTCACCTTTCGGCACCTCCAGCTTCCCGAACTTGCCCCCCACCGCAGCTATGACGTCCTCAGCCACCTGTTCAAACCGTTTGTAAAACGGCGTGCCCTCCACCAGGTTCCCGATCCACCTCTTCCCGTCCTTCAGGGTGTCCAGCTCCCCATTGGCCTTCTTCTTGAACGCCCTGAAGTTGTTTCTAAACACGGAGCTCGGAGCCAAATCCTTCTGGAACTCTGCAACCAGAACCGTAGCCGATATCGTGTCCTGCAAATGACCGACACAATACCCACCCTCTGCAAGCCTGTGCCTCCAGAGCTCGTCCAGCAGCACGCCTTTTGTAAAGTGAGGCTGCTCCTCCGCATTCTTTGCCCCCTCCGCAGCAGGCACCTTAGGAGCAGGCGTCTCTCCAGCATCTTTGCCCTCCTCTGTATCTGGCACCTCCCCAGCGGACTGATGCTTTGAAACTGGGGCCTCCACAGCAGGCACGTCCACGGCAGCAGGCGTCTCTGCAGCAGCCGTGCCCTGCTCTGCAACTGGCTGATCCTCAGCAGACTTGTGCTGAGGATCAGGGGCCTCCACAGCAGGCATGTCCTGTGAAACCGGGGCCTTCACAGCAGGCACGTCGACGACAGCAGGCGTCTCTACAGCAGCCGTGCCCTGCTCTGTTCCTGGCACCTCCAGAGGGGCCGCCACGGCAGCTGTGCCCTGCCGTCTGCATCTGCCTCATTTTCCACCTCAGGGCCAGGATCCGCTGCGTCGGCATCGCCTGCCTCCTTCTTAGAAATTAGCGACAACTTATGCTTCTCCACCAGCCCGCCTCCTGGTTCTGCGCGAACTACTGCTGCGAACGTGGGCGCGTCCTGTAACTGAGCTTCGTCCATGTTTCCAGCAGCCTGCTGCTGCGCTGCCATTCCCTCAGCCTACTCCGCGCTGGCAGCAGCAGCACCAGTATCCGCAGCAGCCTGCCCATCATCAGGGTTCGGCGAGGCCGCGTGCACGCCCATTTGACAGGAGGCTGTCCAACGCAGAGATGGCGCCCGCATGTATCCGGATTGCTGTGTCCGGATTTTCGGCAGTTCTTGTGGAACCCGCGCTGGCAGGTCGCGCAGGTAACAAGCACTGGGAAGTGATTCTCCGAACCCATTCCGCAAAAGAGGCAGAACACGCGGGCCAGGATCCCGCAGCGCCCGCATTCCCTTGGAAACCGCTTTTCCCCTGACGGTGTGAGCTGGCGCGACGCGCACCCAACGTGGAAGGTGTCGGAGCACATGTCGCAGGTCGCCAACGCCAGCCTCGTTCGATCCAACGAGTCGTCGGGATGGGGGCACCCTTGCACATTGCAGGCGGGTACTCCTTCACTCTCGGCGACACCTTCCACCAGTTTCCGATCTGACTTAGGATGTTTGCGCCTTAAACCAGCTGGCACGGCTGTCCCAACCGCTGCTGCATAGGTGATTTTATTCTGCTTCATTATTAGAATATTAGCTCCCAATTTATACCAAAGTAACCGTCAATGCCTTCGTCCTCGATCCAAACGTCAATTGCGCAACGAAAACACGCGAAGAAAGTGCTATGGTCGCAGATAGCGTACAGTTCGCAGGTTGGCGTTACCGTTACAAGCACTCGAGCTCTCAGTGAGCAGGTATCGCACTTTTGGTCCGACATGCTTACGGTTTTTAGGGGTCTCGTTCAGTTGTAAGATGTCGGGGGAGGGCTCTGATATACATTATCGCCCTCCCGATCATCCCATCTTTTGATCGTGTGGGCGAACCGACATGCCGATTCGAGCTTCCTGTGAGCAGGTATCGGACTTTTGGCCTGACATGCTTACGGTGTCGTGACGGAATTTCAATTAAATTATCCGATATGCATTATCGCCCTCCCGATCAGCCCATCACCTAATCGTGGGTGCGATACACGCGCCACGTGAAATATGACATGTCCGGGTGATAAATCATTACACGATCGAATCTTGAATCGAAATTTATGAATCGCCCGCAGGATCGACGAATTGGTTGATCGTGGGTGCGATACACACGCCACGTGAAATATGACATGTCCGGGTGATAAATCATTACACGATCGAATCTTGAATCGAAATTTATGAATCGCCAGCACGATCGACGCAGCAGTTGATCGTGGGTGCGATACACACGCTACGTCAAATTTGACATGTCCGGGTGATAAATCAAGAAATGGCGAATCGCCCCCACGATCGAACAGTCATTCCATCCTGGGGGCGATACTTACGCTACGGATATTTTTCGTGAAAGGACTATTCATATTCCTGATGCATGTGGGAGTCCGTTCATTAAAAGTTCAGACATGCAAATATGTTTATTGAAGGCGTGCTTTCGCCCGTAGACTCCTTACATGTTTGCCGCTTATGAGTGGCGTTTTTCGAAAAGGGATGCCTCCTCCTTCTTACCTTGTGGATGTATTGCCATGGCTGATGAGCCTCGGCGACATGGCGCGGAACTTGCCTTTGGAGTTTCCTATTGCACCAACGAATGTGGATCATGCAACAGAACTAGCGGGGCAGATCTCGGAGTTCGTCGATAAATGGAATGTGTTAACTGGGAATAAACCGAGCAGAGATCCTAGCGTGCTGCAGGCAGGTGGGGTTGGGAGGAATGCGAGGAATGCGCCCACACCTACCAGTACCGTTAAGAAAAGGCGCCTTGATCAGAATGCGCGAAGGAGGGAAGCTCGATCTAGGAAGCGTTTAGACTTGGGCAAGGACGCGGTGGAGGTCTCTGCGCCTCAAGCACGGGTGAAATCGACGCTGGGTCCCTTAGGCGCCACAGCAGCCTCCGCAGGAGCCTCAGCGGTGGGTTGCCTGGTGCCGCATGGAAGTATACAACACTGGAACAACAAGCTCAAGGAGGTTTTCATGAACAAGCCGCATCTTATTGGTGGGGCGCTCTCGAACTTTGTGCGCACCTTACCCGCGGAAGAGAAAGAAGCTGTGCGGCTAAGATTTCTGTCAGAGGAGGATCGCGTAGGAGGAACGATCGTGTCGAGCTTGCGGGCTTCGTTCGCCGCTCTAGCTGGCTATAGTTCCAGGCAGAACGCTGCCACGCGCATGGCGGGCGCAGCGATGGTATTTGGCAGAGACATGGAGGGTGTTGAGGGTGCTGTTGCAAGCATCTTGGCGATAAATGTGAAGGTGGTGAAGGATGGACTCGTTGGGCACCGCAACTTGCTGTTGGGAGCTGCCCTTGGGACAGCGCAACGGCTTAATGCCGGTCTTCTGGCAGGGTTGGTCCTGGAAAACCTGCACATGGCTAACCGTGCTATAAGCGCGGAGCTGACCCACAAGATCCAAGCCTTCTGGCTGAGTGCTGGGATCAGTCGGGTGTCTACGTGTAAACGGGACGTGATCCAGCTGCGGCATATTGATGGAAGCGTGGAGAAGGTGTCGAAGCAGTGGTTGGAAATGACACAGTTGGAGGTGTTCCGCAAGTTCAAGAAGAAACTGATGTTTTGTGACTTTTGGGAGCAGTATATGGATTCCTTCTTTGAAAAAAAAATGGCTTTTCTGACGTAAAAGTTGCGCAAAGTTTCCCAAAAGTACGAGTCTCCCCCCGCAGTATAACGGAAGTTACGGTAACGCCGTGGTTGAACGCGCGGAGGTGTTCAAGTAACGCTCATTGATACCAATTGTGCCTGGGGCACGACGACAGATGCTCGGAAATATGTTTTTGATTGAACGTGCAAAGGTACACAATTCGGATTTTATAATATACTGGATCAGGGCCAGATTGAGGTACAAACGATAATTCGGTTCCGAGTTCTGAAGGCTAAACACTTCTCAAGTGCTCTACTTATTCACTCGTCACTCAGGTTGCAGGGTCAACCACTCGAGAGCCGATGTCACACTTCGGCTCAACGTTCGGTTCCCGATCCGATCTCATTTCTAATTCCGATTCGTCATTCTCGATTCAGATGTTATGCCGACAGGCTGACACGATGACTGCCCCACAGTACTGTCATACTACTGTACTGTCATACTGTCATACTGTCATAGCGTCATACTGTCATACTGTCATAACCTTAATATCTCATATTCGATTTCATTGTCTTTTCAACCCCGATGCGAATCTGACCATTCTTCGAGGGTCTGACTGAGTTCCACGATGACACCCCCCACAGTACTGTCATACTACTATAGTGTCATACTGTCATACTGTCATAGTGTCATAGTGTCATACTGTCATACCCCGGACATCTGGTATTCATTCTCATCGTGATTTCAAGCCCAATTTCACTGTCATCGTGCCAATCCCAGATTACCCCCGATGACACACATACACTTGAACAAAGAATCCCCTAAATTTCCCTAAAGTTTCCCTAAAGTTTCCCTAAAGTTTTACTAAAATCTCCTAAATATGACATTATGACACATACTTAAGTATAAACCTTACTGTATGTAAACATTGGGTCCTCCTAAAGCTGGGTAAATAGTGATTGGACAAGGTAAATATATATATCCGTATAAATCAAGTTTTAGGGAAATGACATAATATAAAACCGCTGTCATATTTAGGAAATCTGAGGCATACTGCTTTGTTATTGGCTAGATATTTAGGAAACCATAGGCACATTGCACTGCTATTGGCTAGATATTTAGGAAAACCTAATATACTGCTATTTTATTGGTCCAATATTTAGGAAACCATAGGAACGGTGCACTGCTATTGGCTAGATATTTAGGAAAACCTAATATACTGCAATTTTACTGGTCCAATATTTAGGAAACCATAGGAACGGTGCACTGCTATTGGCTAGATATCTAGGAAACCCTAATTTGCAGCTATTTCATTGGTCCAATATTTAGGAAACCATAGGCACGGTGCACTGCTATTGGCTAGATATATAGGAAACCCTAATTTGCAGCTCTGCCATTGGTGCATACTGTATGAGAAAGTCCTTCACTGGCTCCACACACGTGCTCCTCTACATTTGCTACTAAGGCTATTGGGCAATACTTCAGAGAAGGTTTGCTCAACTTACTGGACGATGTTGGAAGCTGGCTGCGCTGGGTATGATAAGGTGAATCCGGTGGTCCCATTAGTAACTGCCTGTGCGCATTTGATGATACAGGTGCATGACGTGGTAGTGCTGACTGCCAGGGCGATCAAGAAACATGGCTTTCGTGAGGATGGCGGCACATGGAACGATGAGCTCTACACCGTTCTGTTTGTCCACCACCGTTACCCCTTGCTTTGCGTAGTACTCGTCTTCGACTTCTCTGTATGCAACGACCCGTGCTAGGCGACACACCACCCGCTGTGTTGCAGAGTTTCTCACAAGGTAGTATGCAAGAATTTGTGCGTAAGGGTAGCCTGCTGGCAGACCTAGCTCGCCAAACCCACTGACGGTACCAGAGAGAGACACGTGGTAGGAGATTCGCTTGGTGGTTCGCATGTATTGGGAAGAAAACATCACCTCCTTGTCTAGGGACATCCTGAGGTAGACCATGATTTCATAATCCCCAGGCATTACATTCGTGTAAGTTGACACCAGACCATCAAGTTGCAGGCGAAGGTTGCATGAAAGAGTTGTGGGAGATAGGTGCCTCCCTGCGCCCAGAAAATAGCAGGGCGCATCCTCATCTTCTGCCGCGGGATCCGTTGCACGGCTGACAGCGATCTTGCCAAATAACTTTGCCGCCAAGACATCCAACTTGCGCAAGTTTGGATATCTGTAACAGTAGTCATCTAGGGCATCGTCCTCACATATAGAATTCACGAGAGCTTCCACAGGTCGGTTTTTCACGTGCGTATCCTTTGCCACACCCTTTAGACGCTGGATGGCACGCTCCACCCACATCTCCATGGCGGCACCAACCTCACCCAAATAGTGCTCTTGCCGAAACAGGTACACCACTGCCAGCCTCAAGTTGTATGTCAGCAGCTTCATTATACCTGTGTTTTCCAGGATATTTGCGTGCTCCCGGAGGTGTTCGCGTGCTGCGACTCTAGCTGCTTCCACGTCCGCAGTAGTCCACCCAGTGTGCGTGCCCGAAGCTCGCACATAGTGCAGCACGGCTCGGCGAAGGTGCTGCCAGGCATCCTCCATCGCCATATTCCATTTTGCGAGTTGATCACCGATCACCAATGGGCTGAAGTAGACGACCCAGTTCAGGACATCCTCCATTGTGTACATGCCTGTCACTCAGGATCAAACTAGGTGCTTTAGTATAAGACATTCTACGCATAGGTCTCCTAACGCCTCTCATAGCAAGCTCAACAACGGAAACTGCATCAAGAAGTGGCACACGTCCCTGCTCTGCCTACTTCGTACACTCACCGAAATACTGCACTATATCGTTGTACTTGCGTATGACGTCGTGCGGAGGTTTCACGAGCTTCGCCCGAGCTTGCATTTCGTCCTGAATCGTCTTAGGCAAAGTTAAGGTTGAGTCGGGTACCCCTGTCACTTTGCCCAACAGCAGCTTCCAAAATCTCTTCACCACCCCGTATAAGACGCAGTGGCCGAAGGGGACGGCGTAACCATGCATGGGGTCGAAGTATGGGATTCGCTCGAGCGCGCCACGCCCGTGCCGTCCAGTAGATTGCGGGGATTCCCCTCCATGAATGGTTCTCGAAACCAACGCTGCATGCCCCTCTTTAGAAAGCATGAGCAGCTGTTCATCGGCATATACCTCAGGTTTTGCCTGCACTGTTGTCATTTGTAGTTTGACCGGCTTGGCATACCCCTTGAAATACATTCCCTTCCCGCCGGGGCCGCTCGTCCCTTCGAAAAGGCTGTACGCATCCGCCCGGTAGCTGCCGACTCCCATGAACTGCCCCATTGTGATCCGCATCACCGAATCCGCATGCACCATTCCTAAGAATACTTTCAACGTGTAAGTCCTTTTGAGGAAACTGTCGTACACGTCAAATCCCGTCGCAAGGCGTTGCATATCCCTTTCAAATTGCCCCCATATCACAAGAGGGTTCTTCTCCTTCTGCCGAGGGCCGCGTGTGATCCACAGATTCCGATGCCACTTGTCACGTTGCCGAGCCTGCAAGCATCCAGTTTGGGTTTGCTTACACATACATGCGATGAACATGATTGCTAATGCACTGTTCCACACATGAATCATGGAATCTACTCGCACAGCACATGAATCCATCCTGTGGTTCTGTGTGTGTGTGTGCGTCTCACTGTATTGCCTACATTCAAGCTTTGTCACCCCATAGGCCAACCAACGCGTCACTGCATCGACATTCTGATTGGGCGTACCGTGATATGCAGATCATCGCACTTAAGCACACCAACGCCCATGGAGTATGACCTGCTCGCAATAAAAACATTTCTCACTATATTTACACAAAGGAACAGTGAAATCAGTACACTACAGCAACTGTGCTGGCCGATGTCGCACCCGATGTCAGAGACCCATAATTGGGCGTCGTCCGCCCCGGGCGAGATTACCATCGAGCGGTGCTCCGCGTACTCCACACCTGGATCCCCCCCTGCGGAGGAGGATCTTCAGCTGTAAACGATGACGGCGATAGCAAGGCACCTCCTGTGACGTGATCAATGTGTTTGGCCAGCGCTGCCGTCCAGAAGTCACGTCCAGTGCGGGCATCCCGCCGGGCCCGTAGCTTGCAGAACTCCGGGTCACGCATCCAACGTCGTATAGTGCGCTCCGGTGCAAAGTAATAATACCAATCCCGTGGACGGATCTCCTCTCCATGCACGGTGCGTATCACCTCGAACCGTTTCTCCTTGCACGTACGCAGCGCGACACCCTCAGAGTCCTTTTCTAGTACGGTGTCACAGGTTTGGTTCTTGTCCCAAGAGCTTGGATCCTCGCCTGGGGGATAATGTCGGCACCAATTCACGCATACATGCACCGCGTGGTCCATGTGCGACCTGGTGTTCAAAAACTTCCTCATTCTATACAGACTTCGAGGAAGATTGCACTTTCCGGGTCCCCCCATAAGCATGATCATGACCGTCAAAAACCTATCAAATGATGGCCTCGACCAATTCAGCGCCCTTCGCAGCTCCATAAAGTAGCAGACCGCCTCACCCACGGTCAAGCAGTCGGCCTCCGTATCCCCCACAAATAAGGGGTCACCGGCCGCCGCGTTGAAGTTAAGCTCCGTTTTTTCAGGCAGCAATGCCTCCAGCTCCCAGGCGGCATCGCTCCACAGATCTTCTTCCTGGCAGTTGTGTTCTTGGAATATCTACATCCAATGGCAAGTGAACACCAAATGGTCGTCAGTATCAGGAAGCGAGTAGTCTTAAACTAACAGCGCGGCACATCGATCGGTGGCCATGGGGGCCTGGCAACTACCTGCTGGAATATACTTGTGACCTCGTCCTCTGGATCCGGGGCGTCCTCAGCTGCATCTAGCAGTTTCTGCACACTTATTCCATGGTCCTCCTCGTCCGACTCCTCCTCAAGGTTGTCCATTAGACAAATTCGGCCTTTCGCCAGCTCCTCGTCGAAGAAGACCTCCACGTTAGGAGGGAGTCCATGTACTTCACAATCGC